>PVIW01004297.1:36986-137104 GCA_004026585.1 Noctilio leporinus
TAGAAAGAGGGGAGGGGAGAGAGGCAGAGAGGGAGAGAGACACATCAATGTATGGTTGCTTTTCACCTGCCTCCAGCCACAGACCTGACTGGAGACCTGGCTTGCAACCTGGTTATGTGCCCTGGCTGGGGAATCGAACCTGCGACCTTTGGGTTTGCAGGCCGGCACCTTATCCACTGTGCTACCAGCCAGGGCCACATGTATACTTTCGCCATTGAATTATTTGCTTTTAGGTCCTAATTTTTCTAGTTTTAATTTTATTTTAATTTTTACTCACACCAACATTCTTAAGTAGTATAACATCTCTTGAGGTAAGTTAGGGGACTGGTTTTTTTCATAGCCATCAGTTTATAGTAATAGGTCCAAGTTTTTATTCTTTCAGTATTTTTATGACCTAGGATATGATTGATCTAGGTGATGTACTCTTGAAAAGCACATATTCTGTTGTTGGATAATCAGTTAGATCCATCTGGTTGATGGGTTCTGTTCATGTCTCCTTGCTGATTTCCTATAAATTGATTGTGATTGTGATTGTAACTTCCCAACTATAATAGTGCATTGGTTTCTTTCTCCTTTTAGTTGTTTGTGCTTTGTACAGGCATACCTCATTTTATTGTGTGCCCTCTCATCTACATCAGGGCAAGACCCTCCTGCAGCAAATGGTGACAGCTTGCTGAAGGCTGGGATGATGGTTAGCATTTTTTAGCAATAAAGTGTGTTTAAATTAATGCTTTTGAAGACATAATGCTATGCACACTTAATAGACTACAATATTGTGTAAGCATTGACATTTATGTGCACTGGGAAGCCAAAAAATTTCTGTGATCTGCTTTATTGTGATTTTTGCTTTGTTGCAGTGATCTGGAACACAACCTCCAATACTCCAAGGTATGCCTGTCTTGAAGCTGTTGTTAGGTACATACAACAGATTTTTACAATTTACAATTAACCTTCTTGGTGAACTACACTTTTTATAGTCACTGCAACTGTCATGGCCTATTTTCCATCCTTTCACTTTTAATCAACCTGTGTCATGTAAAGTGAGTTGCTGATGGCCAGTTGATTTATGTTTTATTTTTCCAGACTATCTCTTCATTGGTGTGTTTACATCATTTTCATTTAATGTAATTATTGATCTATTTGGACTTAGTCTTAACTATATCTTGTTTTCTGGGGCTTTTTTTTTTTCCTTTAAAGATTTATTTATTTATTGAGAGAGAGAGAGAGAGAGAGAGAGAGAAACATCAATGTATGGTTGCTTTTCACTTGCCTCCAGCTATGGACCTGGCTAGAGACCTGGCTTGCAACCTAGTTACGTGCCCTGGCTGGGAATTGAACTGGTGACCTTGGGGTTCACAGGCTGGCGCCCATCCACTGCACCACTAGCCAGGGCTGTTTTCTGGGGGTTTTTTTCCCAGAAAAAAACAGAAAAACAGGTTTTTCCTGTTTCCCATTTACTCCCTTCTTTTAGATTATATGAGTACTTTAATTTATCTGTTAAGATTTTGACTATAACCTCTTTGTATAAGTTGTTTTTAGGGGTGCTCTAGAATGAATTCCTAAGTATCTAAGAGTGAGCTTTTTTGCTTTTCAAGTACTATACTCTCACCTGTTGCCAGTTTCTCATATAAATATTGTAAATGCTCCCGTTTAGGTAGCTCAGCTTCTGGAGTTGAGGGAATTTCAAAATCAGAGGAGCTTTGTGAGTCTGCATTGGTGCTGAGAGATAGCAATCTTTTTTCTTGAGGTATATGTTTCCCACTGTTTACAGTGGTCTGTTCTCCAACACTAGGAACTATAGTTATGTTGTCAGAGTAAGAGTCCTTTGGGCAAAGCACATTTTGTTCCATCTGAGAGGCAGGAAGATTCTCTTTGATTCTTGGTTTATAGCTACCTTTGTTCAAGGAAGTTATATCCCCACTGTTTCTCTCTTGGAAAGATAACAAAACAGTGTCAGATTGGCTGTCCCAGCCTTGACTTCCTTGTTCTGAGATGTGTGTGGACTGAGAAGAATTCTGAGAGGAGATGTGAGTTGACTCCCCATCAGACTCGCTGAAAAGCTTTGGTGACTGGGAGCCCCCTCCCTCGGTGGAGGAAAGGAAGTTTTCCAAACCTTCATCTGTGATCACATCGTTTCTTTTAAAGAATACTTCCCACTGTGGTACTTCTGCATCTACCTTTTCCTGGTGATGTGTAACAGGGCTTGGATTTCCTTGAGATGATGTTGGGATTTGTGATTCTTCCTCACTTTCACTGTTGGATTCTTCACAATCTATAAAGTTTGCACAAAGAGAAGTTTTCATGCTCTCTGCTTTGATGCATCCTGTGCTTTGTCTTAGTTTTTCAGGCGGGTTTTGTGATACTGCAGTCACTGGAAATACCTCAGGGCAAAGAGTTCGCTGGTTTAGAACTTTGTGCCTTAAAGGTACTGGCAGAGGATCATCAAAGAGGTCATCTTCCTCCTCCTCCTCCTCTGGGGGACAAACCAGGGTCATAAGAATTGCAAAATGCAAAGGAAGCCAATTTGTGTTTTAATTAAAAATTCAAATTTCTAGCATTTAGCTACATTTTTAACTTACAGAATTACAAATAATAGGGGGTTTACTCTTCCAAAAGAAATTAACAGGCTCTTATCTTGGAATATTCTGAACAATTTAACTACCACCTTTCGATTTATGTGAGTTAAAAATATATATCTGTGTTCCCCAAATCAAGGCTACAATACCTATGTTAATGGTTCTCAAACCTGGTTGGTCATTAGCATCACCTGGAGAGCTTTTTAAACAACATAGCTTTCTGTATCTCATTCCAGACCCACTGAATAAATCCCTTAAGGTAGGACCCAGTGATTTGATTTTTGCTTTAGTTTTTAAGTTCTGCAGCTGATTCTCTTCATCAGCCAAGTTTGTGAACCACCCAGACAGAAGAGCGGTTTACAAATACTAGATGCTCAAATTGGCTGATTAAATGTGACAATAGGTAACTATTTTCTAAAGCTTTCCTCCCAAAAACAATTTATTGATACCTACTTTGTGCTTGTTATAAGCTGAATGTTTGTGTCCTTCCAGAATTCATAATTCAAGCTTTAACCCCAGTGTGATGGTATTTTGAGATGAGACCTTCAGAAGACAATTAGGTTTAGATGAGCTTCTGAGGGGTGGGGCCCATGTGACAGGATTAGTGCCCTTATTAAAAAAGAGGAAGACAGATTTCTCAGTGCTGCAGGCACAAAGGAAAGGCTTGTGAGTACACAATGAGAAGGCAGCTGTCTGCAAGCCAGAAAGAGGGCCCTTACCAAGAACCAAATCTACTGGTACCTTGATCTTGGACATCGCAGCCTCCGCAACTGTGAGCAATAAATGTTTGTTGTGTAACTCACCTAATATATGGCATGTCGTAGCAACCAGAGCTGGTAGTGCACAAGACTGCACAGATTGAATCAACTTTTAACCAAAATGCTAAATAAAACACATCTAATGTCAAGAACTAAAAGTCAACAAAATTTATTGTATTGTTTTTCTGCATGCTGCATTAGTATATAGTGAGCCCAGTCAACTTAAATTCGTAAAATGAGGAAATCTTACTTGGAGAATGAAATGTTATATGAAGTTTACAAAAAGTAAGGCACAAACTTGGGAAAACAAGTATTTTACTGCCCTGTAATAGCACCTAACCGAAGGAAATAAATACAAGACTATTTTTCCAGGAATAAAGGATGTAGCTAAATACTTTTTTAATCCTCACCCAAGAACCTTTTTTCCTACTGCTTAGAGACAGAGGCAGAGAGACAGACCCTGACTGGTTGCTTCCTTATACACTCCCCTACCAGGTATCAACCCCGCAACCCTTCAGTGTACGGGATGATGCTCCAACCAGCTATGATGCAAACGCCAGAACAATACTACATTTTTTAAAGCCACTAAAAATATGGACCATAGAGACCATCATTGAGCTCCCATTTTTATCAATGAGGAGACGGGCCCAGAGAAGGTATATGATAATGCATTGGTCAAAAAACTAGATAGGCAGAGCCAGGAATCAAACCCAATTCTTAAAAGTTCTATGTTCTATTATTATTACTAATTGTTTAAACAAGCAGCTGTTTATCTTATACTTCTTTTCTAAAGGACTTAAAGTGACTAGGATGTCTAGCTAAATTATTTGGAATTATCATAGTCTACAAAATAATGGCATTATTTTAAGGCATGAATTTGTTTTAGTTCTTCCACTATTTTGCCAAAGTTATCTTTTTTATGAAATGCTTTTGTACCCTAAGTTGGACAGTTTCATGTTCTTCTGGACCTGTGACTGTTCTAGCATCACAGTATAGTTTCAACTGGAAAAATATTAATACTTTAACCTATTAAAATTTTTCACATTAACTCACCTGTATGTATCTGAAACAAATAATTCATACTTTAAGTTTATTCTGACATTATGTATGTAAAACAATATAAAAATGTTAAATTTCTCTGAAAATGGAAAGACATGACAAAATATCACAAATATGCAAGTGTTGAAATCCTTTATAGTGTTTACAAACTGGTATACCTAAACTCAATTTAAAAAGGGACAAATGTCAAAAAATTCATAGATACCCATATAAATTGATATAGGCATATTGGAAGGTAACAATATGTATCAAGCACTTATATTTCTAAAATTTAACCCAATATGAGAAAACTAAAATAGATTTAATATACAGTGTTGTTCATCTCAATATTATTTATAAAACTGAAAAGTTCAAAATAACCTAAATGTATATAATGACAAAGAATACATAAATATACCATTATCTAGTCTTAATGCAAAGTATGCAGCCATTAAATTTGGCATTTTTGTGAATAACAAAATTTTTTCAATAAAAGGTTTGTGTGTGTGTGTATGTGTATACACATATGTGTATGTGTGGATGCATTCATGTATACACAGTGATCCAAGCTGCTTTTCTGCCTGTGTGCAAACTATGCAGTCTTATAATTGTTAGACTGCTTAAATACTCTCACACTATTTAGTAAACAGCTGTTGCCTTAACCCCTTAGTGTCCTTCCTATGCCCTACCCAGCTGCCCTGGCACCTGCTTCCTGGCCACCTCTCCACAGGCCAACAGCTAAGAGTCTTACACAGCTGGAGGACTGCAGGGCACTGTTCTTGCATGGCAGTTAATGTTGTTCTCGTTGGTGCCTACCCAATGCTGCTTTTTAAACATTTTCAGTATCTACCCCTTGGAGTTTGGTGGATATTCATATAAACAAATAGGGAAAAAATACATTAAAATGCTAATCTAGTTAGAGGGTTCTACATAACTTTTCTAAATTATCTACAGTGAGTATGTGCTATTATAAGAACAAAAACTATTTTTTTTTAATTGGTCTATGGGGATAATTATAATAGTGGTTAACTATTATGCAAAGCAGAATAAAAGGAGCCTCACTAAAATGCTTTGTTAAAGAGATTAAGAGAATGATCTCTGAACTTGCCCCTCATATTCTAAAACAGGAATAACAAATCTTAACTCATAATGCCATGTGTATATTACAGTGACTTGCATCAAGAGAATATGTTAAGAACTAAAGAACCTGACAGGCTGGTAAACACACTGATTACCACAGCAATCTTAACACACACAGACCAGAATAAGAAATGCAAAGTCAGTGATGGTATGGTACCTACAGCATACAAAATGTATCTAAAAACATCTGCTAGAGAGACTGACACCAAAGGATTGTGGAAGGATCTAGACTTGTGCAAATAATTTAAAGGCTATAAAAACAACTATTTAATAAGGAATAAAAAGGCTAAGGAATCTAGGAGGAAAAAAATAAAAGCTAACAAAAATAAAATGGAAACGAAAAAAAACTTACTCTAGTAGTCCAAACCACAAAACATTGTCAAAAAAAAAAAAAAAAGAAAGAAAGAAATCATTTGGTTGGCATGTAAGAAACACAAATTGTTAAATTCACTAAAATATTTAATAATTTATACATTCAGCCAAGAAAGTAGTAGGGACTAGATTGAACCTCTCACCTGACCCAACTAAAAGCAAGACAAAATGTAAGAAACAAAGGCTCTAAAGACACTGGACATCAGGCAATGAAAGACAATGACACCTGAGAAATGTGAAACAAATGAACGGGGCCCCAGGACCACCCCAGCTTACTGGCTTCTAGGCAAAGGGGACACCAAGGTAGAGCTCATCAGCACCCCTGAGTGGAGGAGCTATAACTGGAAGTCTAAGGAAGCCAAAGCGACTAGAGCTCGCAGAGGAGAAAGCAGTAAGGGTTGCCCCCAAGAGCTGCAAAGGGGCTCCCTGAGTACTGGGCATACTCCTCAGTAGTGCAGGCTCACGATGCAGTGCATCCCTCACTGCCAGAAAAAGGAGCACTAAGAAAAAGGGAAGTGCCCGGAGTGCGCACAGTGCTAGGAGTAATGCCTGTTCCCAACAGCCAGAGTGGAGCACCTTATTTACAGGGTGTTTTACTGGAAGAATACTGAAGGCCTCAACTCAGTATGGGGAAGGTTAATTCTAGACAAAATGCTGCTCTCTTCCTGCTTTACAAAGAAAAAAAGTACACAGAAGGATCAAACTTGCCAAGTACTAAACAACATGCCAGAACAAAGTTCAAGAATATTTCTGGAAATCCAAAATCATACAGAACTTAGGTGAAGTTCAGGATGTACATCATCCAACAAAAAATGATCAGACATGCAGAAAGGTGGGACAATACAACTTATACTAAGGAAGAAAATCAAACCTGACCCAGAAAATAAAACATGGAATAAAAGCTTCATGATCTTGCATTAAGCAATAGTTTCTTAGATAAGATACTAAAGGAAGCAATAAAAGAAAAATTAGATACCTTGGACTTAAATACACATTTTTGCACTTTATAAAAGACATCAAGAAAGTAAAAGGTAAAGCCCTGGCTAGTAGCACAGTGGATAAGGTGCTGGCCTGCGAACCCCAAGGTCGCTGGTTCGATTCCCCAGCCAGGGCACGTAACCAGGTTTCCAGCCAGGTCTTCCGCTGGAGGCAGGTGAAAGGCAACCATATATTGATGTTTCTCTCCCTCTCCAACTCTCCCTTCCTCTCTCTGTAAATAATAAATAAAATCTTAAAAAAAAAAAAAAAAGTAAAAGGTAGACTAGGAGAAAATATTTGCAAATCATATCTGATAAAAGACATGTAGATTGTGTAAACTCTTACTAAGTAAGATTGCTAATCCAATTTACAAACAGGCAAGATTTAAACACTTTTCACCAAAGAAGATCGATAAATAAATGGCCTGAAAGCACAGGAAAACAGCTTAATGTTAATAGAGATATAAATTGAATTATAATGAGATGCCACTTTACACCTACTAGACTGGCTATAGTAGTCAAAAAGATAATAACATCTGAGCTAGGATGTGGAGAATTTGTAATCTTGTATTGCTGGTTAGAATGAAAATGATGTGTTCAGTTTGGAAAACAGTTTGGCAGTTTCTTAAAATGTTAAGACATCGATTTACTGTGTTATGTGCTAAATGTATCCCCCTTTCCCCTGCCAAAAAGAAAAAATTTCCTATGTGAAGCCCTTAGTTTGGAAATGGGGCCTCTGAGGGAGTAAAGTTAAGGGTGGATACTGATCAAACAGGATGAGTATGAGGAGACATCACAAAATACTCCCTCCACCCCCGCCCTCAGTCAAGACCTAGTGAGTACACAGCAACATGGCAGCTCCTGCAAGCCAAGCGAAAAGGCCTCAGAATTAACCCTACTTTGCCAGCCCTTCATCTTGGAATCCTAGCCTCGAGAATGATGAGAATTAAGTTTATTTAAGCCACCCGGTCTGTGGTATTTTGTTACGGCAGCTCAGACAGACTAAGACACCACAAAGCCTAGAAATTCATTTCCTATTGTTATACCTAAATAACGTGTCCAAGTAAAAATTTATACACAAATATTCATAGCAGCATTACTTGTAACTAAAAAGGTAGGGACATAATACAACAATAAAATTAATACAAAGTAGAAACAAATGACCATCAGCGGGAGAATATTCAAATAAAATGTGGTACATTCATACAATAAAATATTTGGCAATAAAGAGAAATGAAGTATTGATACATACAAGAAGGTGGATGAACTTTGGAAATATTATGCTAAGTGAAAGTAGCCAAGCACAGGAGACCAAATATATGGTTCCGTTGCTATGAAATGTCCAGAAGAGGTAAATCTAGAGAGACAGACCACAGATTAGGTGGTTGCTTAAGGCTGGAGGTGGTAATGGGCAGTGACTTGAAGTGACACAGTTTCTTTTTGGAGAAATAGAAATACCTGAAACTAGATACTGGTGATGGCTGCACAACTGTGTTAAAGTAACAATAATGGAATTGTTCACCCAGAAAGTGTAAAATGTTGGTATGTAAATTATATTTCAACAAAGTTTTAAAAAGTAAACAGTTTAAAGCAAAGAAAAATGTAATGTATCTATGGAGTATATAACAAGTAAAAATGTATGATAGTAATACTACAGGCGGGGGGTGAGCAGGGAATGGAACTAGAATGTTGTGCGCTTATAACATATTTGAAGTAGAGTAATATTTAACCTTTTACTCCGATAGGTCAAAGATGCATACTGTTGGGTTGGCCAAAAAGTCCATTACGTTCTTCCGTATGATGGCTCCAGTAGTGCCCAACTGTCTTTAGCGTCATTCGAAACAATTTTGTTAAATTGTATGGTGACAGCTGCCATATCAGCATACATTTTTCAAAACTTACCAAAATTGATGAATTTTTATGTAGTCATTTTAATATTGAAGATGGAAGAACATAGACAATATTTTTGATATGTTATGCTTTATTATTTCAAGAAAGATAAAAACTGTGACGCAAAAAGAAGATTCGTGCAGTGTATGTATGGAAAAGGTACTGCGACTGATTGAACATGGCAAGAGTGGTTTGCGAAGTTTCTTGGCACTGTTGACATTTTTGCCAAATAACTTTGCTGTGGGGCTGTGCTATGAATTGGAAGATGTTTAGCAGTACCTCTGGCCTCTACCCACTAGAAGCCAATAGTGGGAGGTAGCCGACGTATTCAAAATATCCAAATCAATAATTATTGGTGAAAATGAAAAACTTGTTTTTTATTATACAGAAAAAACAATGGACTTTTTGGCCAACCCAATATAAACCAATAAAATAAAACAAAGAATAACAGCTAATAATCCAGTAAGAGATTAAAAGGAATCTATCAGTACTTAATCCAAAAGAAGGCGGAGGAGAAAGAAGAAACAAAGAAAAGATGTAACATATAGCAAGATAGTAAATTTAAACCTGACTATATCACTAATCACATTAAACCTAAAATGGCCTAAGCACTCCAATTAAAAAGCAGAAATTGCCCTGGCTGGTGGCACAGTGGATAAGGCGCCAGCCTATGAACACAAAAGTCACTGGTTTGATTCCCAGCCAGGGCACATAAAGGTTGCAAGCCAGGTCTCCAGCCAGCTCTGTAGCTAGAGGCAGGTGAAAGGCAACCACACATGGATGTCTCTCTCCCTCTTTGCCTATCTCCCTTCCACTCTCTCTAAAAATAATTAATAAAATCTTTAAAAAAAAAAAAAAAAATTATCAGATTGGCTATAAAAAGTAAGATTCAAAAATACACTGCCAACAATAAACCCACTTTAAAGACAGTTACAACTATAGAGATGCAAAAAGATACCTTGCTAATACTAAACAAAGAAATTGGAGTGGTGTGCTGGTGCTACCATCTAATAAAGTAGACTTCAAAGCTAACAATATTACAGGGAAGATACATAGATAGATAGATAGATAGATAGATAGATAGATAGATAGATCCTAAAATTAAAGGAGTCAGTCCCTCAAGAGGACATAACAATCTTAAACTGCATATCTAATAACAGTGCTTCAAGTAGATGATACAAAAAGTGATGGAATGCCAAAGAGAAATACACATGCATAATGATAAACATATTTCCACAACTT
The DNA here is from genome assembly GCA_004026585.1 of Noctilio leporinus. Classification (NCBI taxonomy): domain Eukaryota; kingdom Metazoa; phylum Chordata; class Mammalia; order Chiroptera; family Noctilionidae; genus Noctilio; species Noctilio leporinus. The sequence continues at coordinate 46,980 of PVIW01004297.1, forward strand.
CAAATAACTGATAGAGCAAGTAAAACGAGTAAAGCAACAAGGATATAGAAGACAAACATCAACTAACTTGACTTAATAGGCATATATAGAACACCCAAACAGCTTCAATTTCCTCATTGGTAAAACTGGGATGAGACCTACAGGTTTATTTTGACTTTAGCTATAATATATGGAAAGGGCCTAACACACAATACCTGCCACACAATGGGTGTTCAATCAACAATATCATTTTTATCTACCATGTTTTGGTCATGTATTAGCCAGTATTACAATGACTGGCTTTCCACCAGAGCAATGAAAACTCAGAATCCTAACTACAAAATCATGTAAAGCAGCAGAGCTTTGCTGAGAATCTGAAGTTCTAATTTCCCCCTTGAGAGTTTGCCACTAATCTTCACTGAAAAATGAAAGTAGCAATGAAAGAAGGAAAGTATAGGGAAATCCATTGGTATAAGCATCACAGATCAATTTGATCAGAAATGATGGCAAGAAAAGTTCCCATTAGCATTCTCTAGTATCTTGAACAAGTATTCAGGGGTAACAGCATAGCCTCACCTTATCGCCTATACAAACCATGGGGCATATTTCCTGAAAGCTGAGAGCACTCAATACAGGTACAGTTCTCTTTGGCACTTGTTTTAAACCTGGGAAGGAGATGCAACTCCTGGTTTCATAAGCTAAAGACACGAAGGCTGTTGCACTTCCTAAGACCATGTGACGAGTCTGAGTGACAGTGAGTCCCAGGTCCACCTCTACCCAATGCACCTTTTCACCAGAGCAGAGCATCCTGAAAAGCAGTCGTAGGAAAACCCACACCTGCGACCCAGGGTCATTCTTCTTACCAGAGTCGAGGTGAGTTGTTCTAGCTCTTTTCAGTTTTCCAAGTGGTTTATATATTGGCTCAGTGCTTTGGGAAGAACGGCATAAAGGCTTTAAGCTGAAATGAATAACAAATATTTTATTTTTCCTGCTAGAAAAGCTGCTGGAATGTAGGCATCATTTATAGATTATAAAAACTTGACCATGGGGGAACTCATAACTGCTTTTAAAAGCTGAAAAGCAATGTTTAATCGTTTAAAATCACTTCAATAGAATAAAATTAATACAACCTGTGGGTATCTAACTGTAGGATCGAAGGAAAGCAAAACTTGTATCTGCTTTTGGAATGCAAAAGTGTCTGTCCCTATTCTTAAAAATTTAAGTAATATACAGTGACACCCCCTGGTGTTCAGAGAACACAGCATAGCTAGCTGTTTTCCCTTCCCTGTTTAAATGATGTTTACTTATCTCTTACAAGAATCTCAAACATTTGATCACTTTATTTTAAAGGCTGAAAACTAAAACCCAGTAAAGATAAAATATAAAAGGGCACAGAAAATATTTGAGAGTGTCCTGCCCTTTTATGAGGGCCTTATCGCCAACTGCTTCCTTATGCCAGGTTCCCAGAGCCTTTAGGATTACATATAACATACCTACTTGAAGAAAGCCATTATGCTCCCAACCAGAAACACATTCATAGCCCCATCCACCTTGCCCCTGAGTATGACAACACTCAGGCCTCATACTATTTTCTGGATCTATCCTGTTCAAAAACAAGTCCCACAAGCAGCAATAACTTACATTTCTATAACTTTATCCATAGTGGTGCCCAGTGGAATGACATTTGGATATGCATTCACAGGACAGATGTAGCTTAAGAAATCTTTAATCTAGAGGAAGGAAAATAAAATAGATCAATTATCTCAGTAGTGGAAAATCTGGGTATGAGAAGCAAATAAATGGAGGCCATGGGAAAACTGCAGAAAAACCATGGCTGTGGTTCTCAATGCTTGTTGCATATGGGGTCCACCTGGGGACCTCTTGGGAAAAAGAAATACCTAACACTCAGACCTCACCCCAAAGTTCCTTTTAATACTAAGCTGCATTGGGGCCTGGGACTCTCTTCTTCAAGTGGCTCTATTCCACAGTAAAGACTAAGAATCACTGATGAATGGAATCCAAAGTCCTCATCTAAAAAGGTCAGTAATAACACATCCCTTCAAATGTGTTAGATTTAGCTGAGTACTTAATACATTCAAGAAAACAAGGTCTTAGAATTATACTTCTTTCCATCTACATAATTGTTAGCAATACCAAGGGAACTGCATCTTTGAGGTTGCATGATTTATTGTCATAGTTTATTCTAACCTGAACACTTACCTGCAAAATTTCATGAATACTGTGATTTTTCTGCAAAGCTCAGAATGCTAAACAACGGAACTCTGTCACTAGTCCTCACAACAGTTCTCCAAACCAGACAGGCTCAACTTATTAGATCTTAGTGAGCATGTGAACTCAGTTAAGTTACCTAAAGTCTCTCAAGTCTTCGATTCTTCATTTAAAAACATAAATGAGCTAATGTGTGTAAATTGCTTAACCCAGTATTGGGTGTGTTTAAACATTCAATAAAATTATCCATTGCAAAGCTGATAATGACAACCCAAAGATTTTTTATTCTCTTCTGCAAATAGGGAGACTGAAGCATAAAGCACCTGACTTTCTCAAATAAATGACCAAATCAAAGGAAGTAAGAACCCAGGAATTATCAATAACTTAATCTTAAAATAAAATGGCTACCTTAAGATGGGAAAAGACAGGAAGATCCATTCTTCAGATGTTTTTTCATAAACAATTCCCTTTATACTTGCAAAGCAGACATCCAAATAGAAACCGTTATTTACCTGTCTATAACCTGTATGATTTTGCATAGTCAATCCAAAGTTGAGGCTGGTAGAAAAATCAACAGGGTTTGAAGGGAATAAGATGAAGAAAGTAAGCCACACCTGTACTACAAATGATTCACTTATTCTATTCAGTGATGAGTGGCCACAGGAGATAAGAGACACCAAGTAGAAGGACACCCTCTCTCATACAAGTTGATGCCCTTTCATCAGATAGGCTGTCTTAAAATAAGTCCATTCTCATTCACAATAGTTATGTTCTATAAAGTCACCATGAACACTGAACTACTTCTAGGAGAAATGCAGGATTAGGCTCCTGTGAACCTCTGGTCACAGTGCTTTTGTTAACTGATCAACAACATCACCTTGTTTTATGTGTAATTCTGCTAAAACATACCTTATTTGATGTATATTCTCTGCTCATTAACACTGAACTAATGGCCAATAGCAGCACTATAACTCAGCCTGAATGAAGGGTATCAAATTTCATTCCATAAGGCACACACCAGCGTTCCTACACTTAGCAACACTGGACAGCACTTTAGCTCTTGTGTTCAGAGACCACTTTCAACAGTGAAGTCACACACACACAAAAGGGCACAAACTATGACCAGCAGCACTGAACAGACTGCAGAAAGGAGAGTTGTTCATACTCTGAGAGCTGAAACAAGGAGGCAGAATGCTTCCGACCCGAGTTGGGAATGTGCACAGTTGGGTGACCCCAGTTTCTCACCACTCTGCTGCGCATGTCTGCAAGTGACCACAAAGCACTGTTTGTAACGATTAGGGACTTAACAAATTTTCATGATGCAGTAAATTTGTAAATAAGGAATTCATAAATATAGATCAACTATATAGAGAAAAATCTGAAAGGAAATATTGTTCATATCTATTATTTACATTTTAAAGTATAGTTCATGTTCTATCTATAGGATATAAGCGAATTAATTAAAACAATTTTTAGGAAAGCCTGTCTCAGATACTGAAAGAAGATGACTAAGCAGAGCTCTGAGTAATCCTATCATGTGTGTGAGGATGGGAAGAGGAGAAATAGGTTAGCTGCTTCATCTCTACTCAAGCCACAGGGAAATACAGCCTTAACGGGAGGTAATTTTATCAAGTCCCACAAAGGCTTATGCTTCCTAACTTCACTACTAACTATTAAAAAAAAAGAAATTAGGCCCTGGCTGGCAGCACAGTAGATAAGGCACCAGGGAACCCAAAGGTTGCTGGTTCTATTCCCCAGCCAGGGTACATAACCAGGTTGCAAGCCACGTCTCCAGCCAGCTCCATAGCTGGAGGCAGGTGAAAGGCAACCATACAGTGATGTTCCTCTCCCTTCCCCTTTTTCTGAAAACAACAAATCTTTAAAATATATATAAAAGAAATAAGAGAGGAGTAGATTTGATTTAAAAAGGAAGGCCTACCCTTTTCCCTCAAGTAGATGCCCTCCCTGTGGCTGAGATAGAAAGGATACTCTGTCAATTAAGAGGAAGGGACACTGATGCTGAGCAAGATGCCACTCCAAGGACAAATCACCAGGAAGGAGCTTTGACAACAACCTAAGATTCAGGAGAAAGTGGTGAAGAAAACAAGTAAATTATAGCATCAAAATGAATTATTTCCAAGCTACTCTTGGATAACCTGTTTGTAAATAAAAGTTAAGGTCAATTATTTAGCAGATGTGTCATGGTGATATTTAGATAACATGATGAAGAATTATTTACAATATTGTGGCTGACTTGACAAGGATGCTGCTACTTGGAGCTCTGGAAGAATCCACTTGTTCAAATCATTAACAAAATGTCCACAGCTCACTGCAGCAGGGCTGTAGCCATGTATCCCAAATATAAAAATAAGAATTGTCAGAGAAATGGATTTTTAAGTGCAGAAATGGCAAAACTAGATGACTTAAAATGTCATTTTAAAAAAGTGCTTTTATATTGCTTTTTCTCCAATATGTGAAATTACTGAATCTCTGCACTTGTTAGTTGCTAGTATTTACTTTGGAAATGCACAAGGATTTTGCAAATAAATTACATATATCAAGTTCCAATTCTGACAAGTCAATTTCCTATATGAAAAGCAGCATAACCAAACCATTTTAACTCATCTTTAAACTGGATAATTCTAGTATACTACATCCTTAAGGACTAGGTGTACAGTGCAATCATTTTTGTTCTTCCCTACTGCTAATATTCAGGACTATTTTTTAAGTGGCTTTTTAATACAATCAAATTTTGGAGGAGGCCAAGAATCTGGACATTAAGGCTGTCTATAATGAGGTCTTATCTGTAGTACTCTTTCAAATAATAGTTATGATTCCTTTATGATAAGTGAACAGTACAATCAGGGTGGGGAGGTTAAATTACACTTAGGAAGCAAGATGGGAAGAAAATCTTAATCATAAATATATCCTTCAATATTTAGGCTTAAAACAAGTAACAAAAGCAATTTCCTTTGTAGTTAGTAAACGTAACATAGCTCATCCACTGAGATGTTTTCCCCGAAATTTCTTTAGGAAAAGGCACAACAAATCCGCAGCAGAAAAAAAGATGCTGCTGGAAGTCAAGGTGACTTGCGGGCGACTGACCGTGAGGGCTGCTGAGCAATAGGGTTATGCATCTACGGGATCCTCTTACCTCACTATAGGAGGAGTGAAAAGAAAAACAAGCTCTGTATGAACTCTCTCCAGTCCTAAAGGGAAATGAACACACAAAATTAAAAGATCACTTATCAAAACTAAGCTGAGTTCTAAATTTTGAACCCTTCCATTTAGGCTAGTCCAATAAAAATTCCCTACAGTCGAGAATTTCTTCCTGGAACACAAAGGAACTCTTTCCGTAAATATAAATATTTGCATTAAGGAAGTGTTGCCCAGAACGTTGATCGTTATGGTACTCCGCTACTTCTCTAAGGGCTCTGTTCCCTTCAGCATCATCCCATAAGTCCTTGCCAAGCAAGTCTCCAACCATCTTATTTACCCAACTAATTAAGCCTCAGGAAACACTGGCTGATGGCACTAACCATGAGACAGGTTTAGAAACAGATTTTCATTAGTTTAAATAGAGTTTAAGTTTCAGAAGTTATTTTCCACAATTACATATCCTCTTATTGGGTTTAGGCTAGATTGCATTTAAACTACAATAAATCAGATAATCTACCTAAAAGCTGGATTTCTCTCAGAAAACCTATGACATTGCTTTCTTACCTCACAATTACATTTGTTTTTCTGGTTCTTTCTCCAAACCACATTGTGGATGGCTTAATGCTGATTATGTGGAGTGGAATTCTACTTTTGGAAGTAATCCCACAGGGTAACTTATTCCACTGAAAATATTCCTCTCCCTAAAAAAAAAAAAAAAAAAAAAAAAAAGATTTAAACATATAGAAAAGCAGTTTAACATTTTCAACAAATATGTCTGTAGGATCTCAATAACAAAAGAAGTTTTCAGATGTGAAAAATAAAATGGAGACATAAGGAAACAGTCAGGTAATTTCAAAGTGAGAAACTTATTGCAAAACAACTGGCCTGGACTCTCCAAATATATCAGTGTGATGGAAGAAAAGCTAAAAGCTGGAGATGAGATCTACATCAAAAGGGACTAAAAAGGCCTGAGTGAATGCAACACATGCTTCTTCATTAAATCCTGGAAGCCCTGCTTCCCCTCCACAAGCTATAAAGGACAGTAATGGAACAACTGAGGAAAGCGGAACATAGGCTATATTATACCCAACTGTATCATATCCTTGTTAAACTACCTGAGTGTAGGAATCATATGCTACTTATATACAGGAGAATGTCCTTTCTCCAGTGATATGTGCTGAATGTTTAGGGCAAAGTGTCAAGAAGTCTGGGATCAACTCTCAAATGGAATAGAGGTGGGGTTAGGGGGAGACCAAGGAGCTAGAGTGCAAATGTGGGAAAGTGCTAACAAACTGGGGAATCCAAAACCCAGTCTTGTAACTTTACTGTTTTTAACTTTTTCAAAATAAAGTTAAAGAAAATAAGTGTAACAAACTGCAAAATCCAGTCTTGTAACTTTACTGTTTTTAAATTTTTCAAAATAAAGTTGGAGAAAGTGTTTTTAAAAGGTTGAAAAACAATGGGACTATTTTCCCAAAGACATTAGGTTTAGATCAGGATCCTTCAAAACTACAAAACTCCACCAAGATCACCCATTCCCCAGTGCCTTTGGGTTGTTTCTTCTGCTCTGTAGTTAAGGCTATGTGACTTAAGAAATCACTTGTGCTGTTGAAAGTAGTAGTTCAAGGCAAGTAGCTATGTGAGAAATGACAGGAGTAGCAGTTACAAATTAAGGTACTTTTGGAGATGTGAGAAAACTCAGAGCAAAACCAAATTGGCCAATTATAATAAGATTTATGGGATGGGGGGGGGGGGCACCAAAGACTACAAGTCCAACAGAAAAAAGACAGTTTTCATTTTGTACCTACATTATTTTCACCAATCTACGAATTCACTGGCGGTGTGTACATATGTGTATATACACACAAACCAAATGATAAAATAAATTCATGAATGCAAATTATAATACGCAGCCTACCAATTATCAAAGTAATTTCTTCTATAGTGGTATTCCATGCTGTGCATAAGAATAGAATTTCTTTTTTTTAATTATGCTTTATTTATTTTTACATATGCTTTATTATTTTTTAATTATGCTTTTAGGGCCTAGCAACTTACATTAAGTTTTTAGCCAATGAAGCCAATATTATTACCATGATAATTATCTAAATGTATAAAGGCAGTCAGTGTTTACTAAAATAAAAAGTACTGAGCACTTGAATGCTAAGAAATGTTAAAATCTAGAGGAAAATTATGATCATTCATAGTACTGCATTTGAAGATCACTAGTATTAGTGATACAGAATTAGTAGATAAATTTTAAAAAATTTTAATGTGAAAGGCAAATTCAAAACTTAATACCTGGCATTTAATACAAGGGAGTTCCATGGTGGCTCTAAAAATTGATTACAAGTTGCAAAGATATAAGAAACATTCACTAGAAATCAGACTAGCAAAACATAACTATTTCAAAATTCACAGCAAAGTTATATCAAGATATTTATCTCAAATGAGAAGAAAAACTCACTTTATAAATGTGTACATGTAATGAGTCTCAAAAATAGCAATGGATTATGTTTTCTTAAATTCTGAATTTTAATATTTTACTAATTTCATTACAAATAAATTATTCATTACATAATTTTTTAACAAATAAACATGTATCAAATGGGTATGAATACAAGTCATAAAAAATCATATCTATTTACTAATTATGAAGTTTATAGTAATGGAATCCAATAATGTATAGCTGCATAACCTTTGGCTAATAACGTACTATCTCAGCCTCGGTTTTTAAATTTCTAAATTGAAGAACCTGGCCCTGACTGGTGTGGCTCAAAGGGTTGAGTGCCAGCCTGCAAACCAAAGGGTCATTAACTCAACTCCCAGTCAGGGTACATGCCTGGGTTGTAAGCCGGGTCCCCAGTTGGGGGTGTGAGAGGCAACCCACACATTGATGTTTCTCTCCCTCTCTAAAACATAAAAATAAAAATAAATTTAAAAAATAAATTGAAGAGCCTAAAAAATGAAATTTCAGAGGTTTCTTCTGGACCTAAAATTCTGTGTCTCATGGATCCCACAAACAGTAAAGAAAGCAGCTGACCATGTACCTTTGGGTGGCGACACGCATGGATCTGAGTGCTGCGGTCTGTGGTGAGGTGATGAAGAATGTCAGGCATGTTTCGAAACATGTCTAGCTTATTCACATGAACCTGAGCATAATAACAGATAAGAAAATTATATAAATTGTTTCCTATAAATAAATTATTCAAGAGTTATTATGCAGGGGTAAATCATCCAGTTAGGGAACAAACTATTCTTCCCTGAAACCTAGTTTTTGGTATTTCAGTGCATATTATTAGTATTCTGTCAGGATGTCAACAGGCAAAAGACAAAGGTCATATCCCCTCTGATTAGTGTTACTGCCTACTGTTGGTGGTAAGAAAGAATTCTGGAGCTGTGGTTGTTTTTACTGGATCAGCTAATACTGTCCTTTGGCCCATTAAGAGTCATTCAATTAATATCTGACATACACCTATATATCAACTTTTATTCTAAATAAGGGCATAGAGCGGCGAATGAAGCAGACAAAAGCAAGAATCACTCATGAACACATACACACAACATACCGTTGAAGGGCAGATAGCAGGGAGGGGAAGAGCTGGACCAGGGCACAGAGACCCATCCTCCCTTACCACACACCCCATTACTGTGTGTGTGTTGGAGGGATGGGTGCAAAGAAAAATAAGAAACAAAAACAAACAAACAAAAAAAAGCCTTGGCCACCTTTAGATTTATAAGGCTAATACATTTTGAAGTATTAAAACCAATGTGTCTCGATTCCCAGCCAGGGCACATAACCAGATTGCAAGCCAGGTCTCCAGCCAGATCCCCAGCTGGAGGCAGGTGAAGGGCAACCACACATTGATGTCTCTCTCCCTTTCCACCTCCCTCCCTTCCCCTCTCTCGGAAAATAATGAATAAAATCTTTAAAAGAAAAAAATTCCTGATCTGGGGTTGTTTCTGTCCCCTGAAGTGGACTAAGAGAGGGCTCCCTGTGCAGGGTGACTGGGCTCACCACTGAAGGAAGACCTGCCTACCCATCCCATATCCTCCTCCACACACGGCCTCTCCCTGCAAGGCCTGCAGAGTAGGGGCTTCCAGTCCGCTGAGTTCCATACACCACTCAAATTTACAAAACAAATTAGGAATCCAGCTAATACTGTCCTTCAGCCCATCAAGAATCATGACCTCTATAGTCTGCCAAGAGAGGACATGAGGGAAAAAAATAGTGGATAGTAGTATACATCAGTATATGTGTGTGTGTGTGTGTGTGTGTGTGTATGTATCCACACAGTCTATTATCATTGTGATTTTTAAAATATTTTATTTATTTATTTTTAGAGAGGGAGACAGAGAGGGAGAGATATATCAATGTGTGGTTGCCTCTCATATGCCCTCAACTGAGGACCTAGCCCACAACCCAGGCATGTGCCCTGACTGGGAATCAAATCTACCACTTTTTGGTTTGCAGGCCAGTGCTCAATCCACTGAGCCACACCATCCAGGGCTATCATTGTAATTTTAATTTAAAAGGCCATTTTAACACCAAAAATCTCAGAATGAAAGCAAATTCTTCCTAAAACGAAGAACTGGCAAATTTACACCAATATATTTTGGACAGCGGATTTAAGGAAGAAAGGAATTAAGGAAAGAAGGACCTAGGAAATAAACACATAAATACAGGGAGGGGGGAACTAATTTTTAAATTTAAAAAAAAAATAAAAAAACCTAGATCATTTTATTGCACTAAATTACATTGTATATAATTGTTAAGTTCTGTGCACAAGTTTGTTAGCTAGGGGGTCTGTCTTAAAAGATACAAAATGAGGTAGAACTCAAATGTTCAACTAGTTTCAGCACTTTGTTTTGTTCAACACTGCTACCAAAATCCATCCTGTGTCATTAGGACAAGAATAGAAGCAGCCCCAAGACTCCATGTGGCCTCAGTAGGAAGGGGGCTCTCTGTTCAGCAGATATACACACATCACACACAACACACACACACATACCAGGCTCTGCTGTTTAAGGTTCTGAGAGCCCAGCACTAAACCATCTGACCATCTGGAAGGTACAGGAAAACTCCACCCCAGCCTGATCAGACATAGATCCATAAAGGCTCAGTGCTCTAAGATAAGGTTTTTCAGACATTTTTGACCATGACCCACAGTAAGAAATATGCTTTCCATGGCCACCCAGTACAGACATATATACGTCTGATTCCACCATAAATTTCAACAAAACAGTAATTACGCTGACTGCAAGTAATACACTTGCATATTCTCTACTTCAAACTTATTTTCAATGCTGGTCACAATCACTAAATTTATTTCATGACCCATAGGTTTTGAAAAAATACTTCCTTTATGGCACATTTCACCAAAGGGCCAATGTCAAGTCCTCCCATGAGGATATGAATAAACAAAGATGACATGTTATTTCAGAGGGGCTGCCAAGCTACACACACACTCGCACATATTACATGCGTGCTTGAATAGGTTGTTTGCATCTTTATTGCTTTCAGCTTTAGGGGGAGGGAAGAAGGGTGAAGGGAGGAGGATGGAGGGGAGAGGCAGGAAGGAGCGAGCTGCCACCGTACCTGGAGTCCAAATTCTTCACTAAGGTTGGTGAACAGATACTCATACCCATAAGCGGCTTTGCAGTTCAGCCACACGACATGGTGCGGACTCTGGGTGATCCAGCTCCGAACCAGCTCCACTATTCCATTCAGACACTCGCCCTGGTGAGATTTTTAAAAGGCATTTAACACTCTTAGGAATATCACTTAGCCTTCCCATTCCTAGCATTCCCAGATATGACCACCAATGGGAACAATTATGATCTGATTTGTTGTCCCACAGACTTTCTACTAGAAATTTGCCATGCCCAGGTTCTCACACCACGTCTCTAGAGACTTACCCGACTAGGGATTTGATAAAATTTTGGATCGCAGAAAGTAGTATCTAAGTACACACTTCGTATGTCTTTCACTCTGGGGGAAAAAACAACTGGTGTTAATCTAATGTGAAATAAAATATGTAGAAAGTTTAAACTCTCAGTGATTTCACAGAATGTTCCATTCCATTGGGAGGTTTGTGTTTGTTTTTGTTAAAACAACTTTGCTGGGAAATGATTTCTGTACAATAAAATACACATATTTTACATATACTATGGCTCAGTGAATTCTGACAAACTCACGTAACTGCTACTTCAGTCAACACAGAGAATGGTACCATTACCATTTCAGGAAGAAAAAGTTGCTTTGCTATTACAAATATTACAATCAGGTTTGGTTTCTAAGAGAAGCAAAGGCGTGTATTTGGCAGCAAAGCTGTCTGAGTGACGCAGTCAGTCCTACAGTCCAAGTCACACAGAGCTCAGCACCTGCCTCCGTAGTGCAGAAGCTCCATTCTGGCAGCTTCTCCTTTGGCCAGTCTGAAGTCTCCTGTGTACAGGACAGTTCCATTGTCACCCTGAAATAAAAACCTGTAAAGAAAACACACATCAGTGACTTCTCATTCTCATACAAAACCCTACTAAGCAAATATATACTAGTTCCATAGCAAATGTTTCCTGCTGGACACAGCTGCTGTAACAAAGAGTTAATGGAACTTCAGTAGCTCTAAACCACACCAGGCTTTCAGCTGCCACCTCTTCCCTGGGGTGAAAAAAGTGGCACAATGGAGATACCACTGAGTTTGCGACAGATGTGCCCCAAAATATGTTAGCACTCTCAACTGTATAGTGGGATCATTTCTGCTCATGGAGAGAAAATGATAGGAAAATGCAAAGCCAAAGGAGAAATAGCTATTGAAGACTTCCATGATAAGAAAAGCACATTTCAAACTTGATCTTCACCTTGGCTCCATCCCCCAGTCCAATTTGGAAACAAAGGTTACATAAAGTACCATAAAAATAATCAAATCGCCCTGGCTGGTGTGGCTCAGTGGATTGTAACCAGCCTGCAAATCCAAAGGTTGCTGGTTCGATTCCCAGCCAGGGCACATAACCAGGTTGCAAGCCAGGTCTCCAGCCAGGTTCCCAGCTGGGGGCAGGTGAAAGGCAACCACACATGGATGTTTCTCTCCTTTTTTTCCTCCCTCCTTGTCCTTCTCTCTAAAAATAATCAATAAAATTTTAAAATAAAAATAAAATCTCCCAATTCACATTATTTTCTAGACCCTAAAAATATAATATTTATACAAATATTATACATATCTGGATAAAATGAAATGGAAAAGTAGATGAGCCCCTTACATAACTGATCCCGGGCAATGACCAGCTGGTAAGAGAGTCACAACAATCTCTTCCTTCTAAAAAGAAAATAAAGAAAAAAAATAATAAGTTATCATTAGGACCCAGTTAAATAAAGCCCTCTTTAACAGGACATATTAAAGTGCTTCTCAAGAACGTGCCTTTTCTCCTCATTTCCCCTCTCTCCAAACCCTGGAAACAAGTGGAATCCTTGCCCACAAAACCAACGGTTAAATGCCGAGTTACAGTACGACTCAGCAGTTCTACTCTAGCACACATGCACAAGAGAAACGAACACTGATGCCTACACAGAAACCTGCACATGAATGTTCGTAGCAGCATTATTCATACCAGCCAAAGAGAAGAAACAGCCTAAATGGCGAATGAATCAACAAAATGTTGGCCTATCCATATAATGAAGTATAATTTGTCCGTATAAAGAAATAAAATACTAATGTATACCACAATGGATAAACCTTGGAAGCAGGTACAATGAAAGAAGTCAGTCACAAAAGGCCACATTTGTATGATTCCATTTATATGAAATTTCCAGAATAAGCAAATCTATAGAGACTTCAAGTAAAATAGTGGCTGTCAGCAGCTGAGGGGAGGGAGAAACAGGGGTAACTGCTAATGAGTACAAGGTTTTTTTCTGAGTGATGAAAATATTCTAAAATTGTGGTGATGGAGATACAACTCTGTAAACATAAAAAAAGTCATTAAATTATACACCTTAAATGGGGTGAATTGTATGGTATATGAATTACGTGTCAATAAAGCTGTTGTTTAAAACTAAATAAAAGTTTGCTGTAACCTGGTCCCAAATCACCACACTGCACCCTCTTTTGGGGGCTGTGCCTGATGGACAATACTGCCTCTCGGCCCTCAAGATGGGGGTTGGGAGTGGGGGTTCTGAACACAACAGCTCCTTCTGTAAGTCTAACATTCATTCCAAAGGCCCCTTTAAAACAGAGTCCCCACCAGTCGGAGCTTGAAACGCAACACACAAAAGCCACAGAGCACAACAAACAAAGAACCAGAGCCAGGTGGCAAGACTTTGCTCAATGTGAGCTGCCTGCTATCTGGGGCCCAACTTTGAGAAAGGCTTTCACCAACATACGTCACAGGCAGAGAGGCAATGAGAATAAGATCCCCAAACAGTTAGCAAAGTGAATTCAGGGTGGCACCAAGAACAGTTTCGGCCATGCTCTTTAACCCACCCTAAACTGGCCATGCAGTTCTCCCTCAGGACAATAATTTGATGAGGTGTCCTTCAAATGCCTATCTTCTCCAAAGAAGAAATGTGAAAAGTAAGCCCCTGTCTGAACACAGTCTCAGAGCATGTCAACAAAGTAGGTTATAATAGGACTTTGGAACAAATATTCACCAGATCTGCCAAAAAAAAATAGGAAAATGCCTCCTAGCTCTAGATATAATTTGAAGTAAAAACAATTAATAAAAGGTAGGTCTACATTCCTATAACAATATATTCACAACACAAAAACACCAGCTTCAAAATATTTTTTCTTGATTTAAGAGAGAAGGGAGAGAGGGAAGGGAGAACAGAGAGACAGAGAGAAAGAGACATCAATTTGTTGTTCCACTTAGATATGCACCCATTTTATGCGCCCTGGCTAGGCATCAAACCCACAACCTTGGTGGTAGAAGGACAATGCACCACCTTGCCTGGGCAACCTACTTCTAAATGCAAAGACAAAAAATAAATTGGATCCACTTGGACAGGGTCTTTTCCTTTCCTTTTCTTTTTTTTTTTTTAAGAGTTTATTTATTATTTCCAGAGAGAGAGAAGGGAGAGAGGCAGAAAGGGAGAGAAACATCAATGTATGGTTGTCTTTCACCTGCCTCCAGCCACAGATCTGGCTGGAGACCTGGCTTGCAACCTGGTTATGTGCCCTGGCTGGGGAATTGAACCAGCGACCTTTGGGTTCATGGCTGGCGCCTTATCCACTGTGCTACCAGCCAGGGCCAGGGTCTTTTTCTTGAATAAGAAAATTATCCAGAAAAAAAAATCACACTATAAATTTCCCACACTGTTTTATATCCTGAACATTATAATAAGCTTATCAAATGTAACAATAACATGTAATATCAACAACTGGCATTCCTATCATCAGCATGTAATATTAAAATGCAGCTGTTCTGACAGAAGTCATATCCAACCCTTTGGAGGCAGAAAATAAATAAATGTTATACATGGTGTTTTTTTCCCTACAAAATCACTCAATTCCAGTAATTTTTATTTGTGATTAAATGAGCATTCAAAATCAAGGAGAAAGGTAAATAATCATTTTAGCAATAAATATTAAGTTTTTAAAACATAACATTAAATATTTAGTTACCTCGCCTGATGCTTCATCAACTAAAGATATCTGGGTAGGAGTTTCAATTTCAATTGATATCTATTAAAATAAAATAAGAGGTCATGCATACATCATATTATCTATTTCCATAGTTTTTCATGGTTTTATTAGTCTTTGCCATCTCAAACACAGAAAGGGGGCTAAAAGAAGTTACAGGCTCTCTGTTAAACAATTTCTAATTTCACTATAATAAATGTTTAAACAGCCTGACAACATGATAAAGCTGAAACAATACTTTTCTTGAGGTTGTCGAAGCAATGTATATTAACTGCCCTTTGACAGCAATTCTATTTCAGGGAATTCAGTCTTCTTCCCTTGACCTCCCCATCCCTTTGAACTTGGGTCTGTGTAAAACACATAGTCCCAGGCTTAGGTTTTGTGCTACAGAACACAGTCTAGATCCATCCTTGACATGTTGGCCTAATTCATAGACTTGAGCAGCTGCAGCGTGCTCCAAGGTATACTTCCATATTTCACTAGGATGGCAGCTAACAGGCAGAGGCACTCAGTAAGTAGATGATGAATGAATAAACACCTGAACATCATTTTTCATCTTTTTATGTTCACACATGAAATGGCCTTTTCCTCCCATGTACCATTACTATTATCTATTTTGCCAGCAGGGTTTATCTTTTTAGTATCTCTTATAATGATTCATTTAGTATAAGGATTATTCGTTCTCTAACATTTGACAAAATGCACCCACAAAACCATCTAGGCCTGGGGCTTTACTGAAGGTGAGATCTTTAAAAATTGTTTTAATTTCTTGGGTGGTTCCTGATTTATTCAAGTTTTCCACTTTTCTTGCCTCAATTTTGTATTTTCCTACTTTGCTAGCTATCCACTTTATCTAGATTATCAAATATATGCCCATAGTAATTGTCAAAAATGCATTGCTATTATTAATAGCTATTTTCCTTTTGCCATTCTGTTTTTTGTGTTGTTTTTTTTTTTCAATGTATGGTTGCCTTTCACCTGCCTCCAGCTACAGACCTGACTGGAGACCTGGCCCGCAACCTGGCCACGTGCCCTGGCTGGGAATCGAACCAGCGACCTTTGGGTACGCTGGTCACTGAGCCACCAGCCAGGACCTGGCATTCTGTATTTTTATATAAGTTTTTAAAAACCAATATTGGCAGAAATTCATCTCTAGTTCTGTGAAAACCAGCTTTGTTTTGTTCATCTTCTATTTTCTGTGGTAGTTGCTAGTCTCTGTATCACTATCTTGTCCTTTTATCTTTACTATTTTGTGGTCGAGAAAAGGGTCGCCTACAAATCTGACACGCTCAGGGGAGGCCTGCTGGCAAATTACAAACTCAGAGATCTAAAGTCACCGCAAAGGATGGTCTGAAATGAAAACTTATTCATTAAAAGCAGTTTATGGCCGGTAACTATGTCCTAGGCTTGACTCTTCCCGGAAAAAATCAACCTTTACCTTAATTAAGCCTGTGTATTGTCTTTCTTGCACGGATAATAACATGCCTTTGGAATGTCAAACTAATTCCCTTTTTCCGGACTCCTCAAGCACAGGCACCACAGCAGAGCACAAAAGCAAAGACCACAAATTCCTTCATTTTTACTATTATCAGATTAAATTTTGACTGTTAACTATCTTATACCCACCTATGTAGAAGGATGTGTCTATCATTTGCCTTTTTATACAATCCCAAGTTTCCCACACTTTGCTTTCTTCCACCTCCCTAATCTATCACCAATGTATTTCATGTGACCCACTTACATCTTTCTGACTGTAACGTAAAAAGCAGGATGCAGAACTGACATTCTCTGAAGCATTTCCTCAATCCGCTGAGGTTTTGCTTCCCAGAAACTGTAATCAGTTTGACTCAAAGAAACAAAAAGTTCTCTACAGGTTTGAATGTTTCTTACATTGACAATTTCCTTCTTTCACGTATCCATAGATTTGCTTTGTTTCTCCTTTTGCCTACTGAGTTGGAGACACTTCATTTAATTCTAGTGTTTCTTCCCTAAGTAATGTATTTAATGCTATCAGTACAATTTAGCTGTCCCACACGTTTGGACATGTCCTGCTTTCATTGCCCATCAGTTTGAAGTAGTGTATATTTTTCTTTACAATTTCAGCTTTAACCTAAGAGTTGTTTATTGTATACATTTAGTTCCCATATGCACACAATATAATAACATTGGCTCTCCTTTTATTTCTGATTTCCAACATCATTGCATTATGGTCAGAGAATTGATCACTAGGATTTCTTAAAACTTCTTTTGTGACATAGTACATAGATAATTTAGTAAAATATCTTGTTTTCTATTGTTGGGTTTGAAGCTCTGAATTTCTATTAGTTCACTTTTATCAATTACATCATTTTACTCTTCTGTATTTTCACTTATTTCCCGTCTCTTTCCTCTTTTGGTTTCTGAGAGTGGTACAGGAAGCAAACCAGCAATAATTGTTGAGTTCCTATTTCTCCCTTTGATTGTGAGGTGGCCTTGTACTACATCAACTTCGCTGAGCTGGAACTATCCTAGCAGTCCCTTCCATGTATAATTCCAACTTAGGGTTGAGATTTAGAAAGCAGAAGCAAACCAACAGGCATTTTTAATGCTCGAAAGGATGCCAGTCATTGTAACAGCTCGTGTGTGGCTGATCTGCTGGCTCAACTCACACACACCCAGGGCAGGATGGCAGCAGCTCCATCCTCTGTGGGTTCTCCTTTCTCCTTCAGCTTCTCAGAGCCCTGGGCCAGGAGAGTGGAGCTCAGTGACAAAAAGAGTAGCAGCACTGCTGCAGTTGGGAGGAGGAAAGGACAGACCCAGCTTCCCGTTTGCCTTTGTGGGTTCCAGCCTGTCTCTGCTCTTCTCTACTTCTTTCTCAGCTCTCCTTCCTGACTGCTAACCAGGTTGATGCATAGCAACTCAGGCCTAATACCAAGGCCAAGGTTACAGCCTTGCTGTTGCCTCCCTTTGTGAAGGGGGGACCTCACCCCAATTGATAGGCTGGAGGTAGAGATGCCACCAGTCCATCCAGGGGCATGCAAACACTGCAGCACTCGCAGCGTGGGACTTTCTGGGAAGAGGAGGGCAGTGCCAGGACAGCTCGAGCAGCCAGAGAGAGTAGGAGCCAGTGACCTAGACTCTGATGGTGGTTGGGGTGGGGCTGAGCTTGCCAGGTTTGAACTTTAAATGGGGGCTTTGGGGGTGGGGGGTTGCTTTTGTGTAAGTTTGCCCAGATGTAGGGCAGAAAATGAGGGAGGAAGTGAAACTTGAAAGCTGTTAGCAAATAACTGACAGACTATATAACATTTGTTCAGACTTTTCTGCCAGCCCCCTATGTATTTTAGTGTTTAACCCACATAATAAACCCTAATTCTATTCATTTACTCTGGTTCTCGTTCTCTTATCAAACATGGTGACCAGTTTACTTTATTCAGTTTGAGCTTACTTTGTCTATTCACGTATGTTTGTATCTTCTTGATCCATTGTTCCTTTTTACAGTAAATAACATCCTCTTTTGAAACAGCATTTTCTTTTTGCCTTCAACTCTACTTTGTAGGACATAAAAATTGCCACTCTGGCATTTTTAATTCTAATTAAAATTAGAATTAAAATTCTAATTTTAATTCTTTAGTATGTGTTTTCCTTTTTTTCCCCCCATTTCAACTTACATTTATCCTTTTGTTTTAACTATGTCTTCGGTAGACTAAGACAAGTGGATCTTTCTTATTTTTTTTTAACCTAAACTGAGACTGCCTTTTGATCAATAATTGAATTAAATCCATTGATTTTTACAGTAATTACTGTTATAACTTAACTTTTCCTGCCATCTTCACATACTTGTTTTTCTCCCCTGTATCTTCTTCCATTAATTAGTTCCATTTTATTCTGCCAAACTCAAACAAATACTCATTCTATTTTTATTCTGGTTGTTAGTCCTTTCTTAGTATAACCCCTAAGTTTTATTTTTCCTAATTTATCCCATGATCAAAATAAAAAATGTATTAATTATGTTAAAAACCATTTTACACTTTAGAGTATTAAAATGCAACTTAGCAATAGAGTCAATGAGATAAAACAAAACTAAGAACCAAGATCAAACTGTTGAGGGACAAGAAAAGCAAATCAAAAATAAAATGCTGACCTCTTCTAAACTGCGGAATTACAAAGACTATCAATATGTAATAAATGTAGATAAGCCTAGTGTGTGAGGAATTGAGCATGGAATCATTCCAATGCTTTGTTCAGTCTACCTCAGAAAATATTTCCCAGTCGAAAAAGAATTGGCATCATTCAAAAAATAAAACTTACAATTCTTTTCTCCCAAAATCTGTACTTCGGGCTAGTTAACAACAACTCTTTAGTAACAGGCGAACAGTATAAGGAAACTTTCAAGCTGAAAGAGAAAGGAAAAAAACCTATTTCAGTATGATTCAAAATGAGTCCTCTGGAGACTAGGAAACACATTTCATCATATATCAGTTCATCTTGAATAATTCTGAATTTGAGCTAACACAGGAAGTGTTAGTATAGTTCCCAACCCCAGTGACTATCTCAGTCCCATAGTGGGTGTGTAAAGGAACAGGAAAACAGAAAAACGTGTCCTCTGACCTCGGAAGGTTGGCCCTCATCAAGCATACATGAAAGATGCATTTTTGTACATGAACAGTTACGTCTGGAATGATACCACCAAATGCTAAGGTATCTCTAGGCATGGAAGGGGGTGCAGAGGGGAGGAAAGATGACTTCTGTGTTGTGCTTCATATAACTCTATTCTATTTTGTTTGTTGTTCTTTTAAGTGGGCAGAGATCAATTTCATGATAAATTTTTAAAATCCAACAATAATAGCTTAAAGGTTAGGAATATAGTCTGCAGCAAACTAAATTTTTCAAAGATGGCACATTAATATATATAGGCTATCCATACACAGTCTTCTGACAAAATGAACATGGAAATTCCTCCATTGACAGGAGGTCTTGATATTAATCTCCCTCCGAACCTGGGCAGAACTTTGTAACTGTGTGAACCAACAGAGCATGATGGAAGTAACATTGCGGAACTTTTGGGGCTGGATCTCCAGGCAATATGGCTGCCTGCTAGCTGTCTCCTGAAGCACACACATTACTATGGGGGGTGGGGGGGGATCTAATTTAAGAAATCCAGCTATCCTGAAACCACCATGATGAAGAGACTTTTTTATGAGCTAGGCAGGCCCAACGAGCCCCAACTGTTTGAGTCCTCTCCCAGGTTTCAGACATGGCAAGAATGAGCCTTGACATAAGGTCAGCCCGCATATGATGCTCCAGTCAGGAAGAAACTAGCCATCCATCCTCACTGTGCCCCATCAGAATTCCTGACCCACAGAAACTGAGAGAGAGAATATAATATTAGTTGGCTTAAGTCACTATATTTTAGGGTAACTTTTACTCAGCAATGGGTAACTCACATACAGGCTCTAAAATCAGACAGACCTGGCTGAAATCCTGGTCCTGCCACCTACTAGCTGTGTGACCTTGGGCAACTAATTTAACCTCTCTGGTTCCTCAGTTTACTCATCTGTGAAACGGAAATAATATCTATAATAATAATACCTAAATAACATCTATTCAAAAGGTTATCAAAAGACAGGGATTTTCATCTGGGTTGTTTACTATGGAATCCTCAACACCCATTGCAGGGCCTGATTCACCACTGGCACTCAAAGAAACTGCTGAAGGAAAAAATGTGTAGTGCTTAGCATATATGTAAGTACTCAAATATATATTATCAAGAACACAGACCACTGATAACCCTTAACAGAGAGCACTAAGCCTGACATCCAGTGGCTCACCAGTCAAAGTCAATGGGGCCCTTTCCAAAGATGTTACATCAAGTTCAAAAGCCAGATCTAAGCCATAATGACAAAAGTCAAAACAGAGGTGACCTTATGGGGAAAGGGGTTAACTAAGAGGAATATTGGCTTTGTTCTATTTTTTTTACTTGGGCGGAAGCTTCAAAATGTGTCATTTGTAAAAAGTCATCAGATAGAAACATTATGATGTGTGTACTCTTCTGTATAGAGGTTATAGCTCAATTAAAATGGTAACTTAAAGACAGTGACACACACAAATAAGGAGCAAAATAAATTACCTGCACTCCAATCTTCTTTTCAAAGCCGGAGCTCTTAATCCTTTCATGTGATCTAAAAACAAAAGAGTCAAAAATCATAAACATTTTTTCAGATGCTCACTTAGCCGAAGGAAAACCAGTTATCTGCTCTTTTTTAAATTCCTTTTAAGAGAAAATACATGACGGGTTGACTTTTACAAGAGAACTGATTAATATGAGTAATATGATCTATTGGCTCTTTCTTCTGCAGTTGAAGAATCCACCTGAAAATAGGACAGAAACTACTAAAAGTTGACCATTTCTTCAGAGTTATCAGAAACCATTTAAAAGGAGAATAGTCCCCTGAATCTTAGGGCAATGTCTTAATCACTCCGAGGAGCTGCAGAAGAATGAGTAGGCCCTGGCTGGTGTGGTTCAGTGGATTAAGCGCTGGCCTACAAACCAAAGGGTGACAGGATTGATTCCCAGTCAGGGCATATGTCTGGATTGTGGGACAGGTCACCAGTTGGGGGTATGCAAGAATCATCCACACATTGATGTTTCTCTCCCTCTCTTTCTCCCTGCTTTCCCCTCTCTCTAAAATAAATAAAATCTTAAAAAAAAAAAAAAAAAAGAGTGACCAAGGTCTCATTCATTCAGAACTGCTTCTAGCAATTTCCTTTACCCACTTCTTCCATTTTAGTTCAGCCCCTGATCAGTCCTTGCTCTCTGTGAGCCATTCAATTCCAGTCACCAAGTTAGTCCATCTTGAAATTCAAGACTCCTCTAAGAAATCCTTCAGGCTTAGGCCAGAATAAGAGTTTTGGCTCCTTCACGGTCTACTGTGACTTCTGGGTTGAAGGTGGAATATGCTACCCACACAGGCTTGCTCCACAGCCTTCCTAATCAACAGACACAAAACAACATTTAAAGATAGGTAACATTTAAACCAAACAGCACAGTAAGTAGACAGTGCAATCTAAATACATTCTGAATCTTGAGCAATACAAAGGCCTAGATAACAATGACCAACCACTTCTGAATTATTTAGTTAACTCAATCCTATTCTAATTACCTCCTACATACGTGCTTCAACTTATATGTGGTGATCCTTGACTCCACTGAATACAAGGCAGACACCACACCACATGTGGCAGGCAGGCCTTCACCAGACAGGTGCCTCCACAGGACAGTCCACCTGCCCCTCAGAGGGTAAATCTTCTCAGACATCTCCTAGCCCAGGCTCTCAAGAGCCTATGGGTGCACCAGAGGGAGGGTGGGTGGGTCTCAGTAGTTAGGATTTCCAGCAACTTCCGCAATGCAAAAGGAAGCTGACTCAGGACTCTACCCCTTGCTCTGAAATTAAGTCAGCAGGCAGCACCCTAGAGCTGTTTTATCAAGACCCCCACCCACTACTCCAGGCCCCTTCCTGACTGGTTGCCAAGACAGTCTGAGTGAGTTTGCTTTGGTGCAGCCAGAAGTGCGCCCAGAGACTCCTTTCCAGGGCCCTTGTCTTCTTCCTTGATCAGAGGAAATCCTCCCCAACAGCAGGTGACTATTTCAGCCATGTGTTTCCTCTCATCTGCCAGGCTTCACTGATGGTTAGTAAAGCCTACCCTCACTCCAAACACCTTGGGTTCCAGACGACCCATAAACTAGCATCAAGTGGTTCCTTGGCCTACCCTAAATTGTATCAAAATAGTGTATTAACATGTTTATGTGCACTTTTTCTAGCAAAAAAGTGGATTTTATCTATTAGTCTGCTAGGGTTGTCATAACAGAATACCATAGACTGGGGGAGTTACACAACAAAATTTTATTTCTCATGGTTCTAAAGACTGCAGTCCAAAGTTGAATTCTGGTAAGACCTCTCTTCCTGGCTTACCAGCAGCTACCTCCTTGCTGTCTGCTCACATGACTTTTCCTAGGTGTGTATGAAGAGAGAGCTCTCCCTCTTCTTGTAAATCCTGTCATATTAGAACCCTACCCTTAGGACCTTATTTCACCTTATTACTTCCTAGATATCCTATTTCCAAATACAGTCACATTGGGGTTAGGGCTTCAACACATGAATTGGCGGGGGGAAGGGGGAGGGATGACACGGACACACGATTCAGTCCACAGAACATCAGGAAAAAAAAAAAAAAAGTCTGGCAACATAGGAAACCATCAGAAGTTGAGTGCCTCCCCTTGGAGCGTTAACACCCTGGTTGATTAAACAGACTCGCATGTGATTCCAGAATAGGAAGCACTTCTTGAGAGCTAATGATTTGATTTCACAGATTCCTTTACATGAATTTTTTTTCCCAACTCATTACTCCTAAACATGAAGGCAAGGCTCTTCGCCATGCTTTAATCATGGCTAACACATTCAGAAACTCTAATGAGACTTAACACAAAAGGCAAAAATAGGGGCATCGTCGTCACCCAACAGCAGATTCTCAATGAAAAGCAAGACCAAAACAAAGTCTCAAGAATAAGCAGAAAGACCCACAAAGAAGCTCACAGCACTGTTTAGCAAACGGAGAGAGGAGCTTCACATTTTCTTCATTAAAGAGATCATTGGTGGCTTTGAGCAAGAAAAGTATTGCCGCAAAGCAGTTAAAGTCAACAATTTACACCAGGTTAAAATGATTGATTCCACACAAAAAACAATAGTTGGGTCTTCACACCAACCCATGAAGAAGGGCAGTGTTTGATATCAATAACTTACTTTAAAATCACACCATGTGATATATAGAACAAATGTTTGCTATGTTCTAATCCACTCTTCAAGAATCAGTGGGAACATCCAACTAGCAGCTACTGCTGTAGAGTGCTCATCAATGACAAACATTGTGCTAATTAGCATAATGATGGTAAAACTGTTTCACTGGTGAAGTCAGTGACACGTCAATCAGCATAATGGATATTTTTAAAAGGACAGTGGTTGTGAAATTAATGGTGTTTCATCTCTGGAGATTGGCTAACTGTCTGAGAGACACTCCAGTTTCCTCTGGAGCCTGGAGGCCGTATCGTTGGGAGTGAAGCTTCAGGCTTAATCTCTAACAGTATCGGGCTGTGAAACCTCAAGTGTCCTGGTTGCCCGACCTGGCCATCTATAGATGGTAAACCATTTCCTGCCTCGAGACGAAAATGAACCTTCTCTGTTGGATGTGTACAAAATACCCAAAGCGGGAAGGAGGGAGCTTGCCGTCTGTCGTGCTTAGAGACAGGTTGTTTGATTTTAGAATGTGACAGCACTGCTTGCTAACAAATGTCTATTGGCGATAGGCGTTTCCTGAACATGATAGTTGTCCCTAACCAAACTGCCCCGGTTCAGTGCGCAACTGGCAGCTGCATAAACAAAATAAAGCCTTAGACTCTGAAGAGCCAGACTGGGTCAAGGTGCAGTGGCTAGTCTCTCTCCTGACCTCCCAAAGCCCGCATTCTCCCGCTCCAGGACCCCGACTCCCTACCGCCACATCCAGGCCCTGGGCTACGTCCCCGCAGGGCCAGACCCCGCGCAGCCTGGGTACCCCGGAGGCCGGCGGCACGCTGCGCTCACTCACCCTTGTGGCAGTGGGACAGGAAGTAGGCGCGGGCCTTCAGGTTCTCTCGGTCGAAGCGGTCTATAGAGATGTTTGGGTATTCAGCCATCTGGCCCTGGAAGGAACTCATAGCGCCAGGCAACCGCGGCGGATTAACCTCCCCACCAAGCACCCCGCGGAAGCCAGAGGCATTCCCGGTCCTCAGACACTTCCGGGAAACTGCTACAGCCTCACCATTGGACAGCTGGGCTCCGCCACACCCAATCATGGGAGCCTCTCGGCGAGGGGGCGGTGCTAGGGAGCTGGATGCTACCTGCCACCTGCCACCTGAGGGGTGCGGCGCTGAAGCGAGACCGCCTCTGAGTTTAGGGCTAGGGCGGCGGGTGTGCATCTAGGGTGCAGAGCAGAGAGTGTAGTTTCTACCAAAAAACTTGACATGGGAGGGTGTCTTCTTAGGGAAGAGTTGTCCACGCCAATGCAGGAACATTTGGGTAAAGGGGAACAACCTGAAAGGATTAAGTGGGCTAGTTTGCTATTGTTGCAGGCCTATGACCTTGTTAAACATGACTGCCATTTTACTCTTCTGAGCTTATGTCACCAGGACTGGAAATTACTGGAAAGTAAAAACAGAACTTGACTAACTGCTCCTTATAGGATAACACTGGAACAAACTGCAGCCTTCTGTTACAACGCCCCCTCCCACAACAACCCAGGGGCCCCCCTCCACCCTTTTAAACCCAATTATAATTCAATAAAAGATTAAAATCCCCAACCCTCAATGCTGGTGTATCTCGCCACATCATGCCATTTGCCTTACTTGGAGAGTGAATAAAAACGTTATTCTCTATGCTTTCTTCTCTTTGTGAATTCTTTCACAGCCCATATCAGTCACCAGCCACCTTAACACAATCCCTGTAGCAGCAAGGATACAAATGGGGTGTAGAGCTTTCCTTGAAATCAGACTGTACTCCTCTTCCTGCATGTCCTTTGGCCCGAAAGCCAGCCAGACTCAGGTTCCCTTCTTCTCTTCCCACTTTCTACTTATGGGATAGCCATGAGGATGGCATTGATTGCGACTCAAATGTTGGAAAATTTTAGTTTCAGATAACAGCTAATAAGCTGAGTAATCAATGTATGCAAAAAGTTATTGTTTCAGGAAATGGAGATATGACCCACCTTGATTCCAGATAACCATAAGCAGTTCCATCTTTGCCTCAGGAGGACTGCAGGCAATCAAGATGGTATCTGAGCCATTATACTCCAGGGTGAGATGACTACTACCCAGAACACAAACACCACTGATGGAAGAATGCTGTAGCTTTTATCTCATTAACTTTTTCCCTGCATTCCAAACCCTTTCCCTACACCTTTCTTCTCCTTATAAAAATGGCCCAAGGCCCTGGCTGGTAGCACAGTGGATAAGGTGCCGGCCTGCAGACCCAAAGGTCGCAGGTTCGATTCCCCAGCCAGGGCACATAACAAGGTTGCAAACCAGGTCTCCAGTCAGGTCTGTGGCTGGAGGCAGGTGAAATGCAACCATACATTGAAAAAAAAAAAAAAAAAAAAAAATGGCCCACTTAGCCCTGGCTGTTAGCACAGTGGATAAGGCGCAGGTCTGCGAACCCAAAGATTGCAGGTTCGATTCCCCAGCCAGGGCACATAACAAGGTTGCAAAACAGGTCTCCAGTCAGGTCTGTGGCTGGAGGCAGGTGAAAAGCAACTATACAATGATGTCTCTCTCCCTCTCTGCCTCTCTCTCTTCCCCTCTTTCTAAAAATAATTTTAAAAAATAAAAAGAGAGAGAAGTTTTTTTAAAAATGGCCCACTTAAAATGGATACAAACCCACTGTCTTCTCAGATTGCCCACCATCTGAATAAAGCGCCCATGAAATTTCAATCCCTGTCATTGCTTATTGGGTCTGGTAGGTGACAGGCAGTATAAACACTGGCTTTTCCAGTTTCACTTCAACATGCATATTGTAGGAGAACACCATTCAGTCCATAAGAGTGTCTGTGTCCAAACTTCCCATTATTATAAGGAGTAGTGTCTTTATAATAAGAATTAGGGGCCCACCCTATTCCAGTATGACTCATCTTAATTACATCTGCAACTATCCTATTTCCAAGTAAGGTCATATTCTAAGGTATTGAGGGTTAGGACTCCAACATATGAATTGGTGAGGAGGAGAGCAATTTTACCCATAACAAAGCAATATAAAATAATGTACACAATATGTATTTTCTTAAGTTTTTAATATAAAAACGGTATAGTATGCTTGCCACTTAGGGTTTAACAATTTTAAGTTTCAAGATGTACTATATATATATGGAAGAGAGCAAAGGGAAAAGAAATTGGGAAAACTGTAACAGCATAATTAATAAAATATGCTTAAAATAAAATAAACGTGTACTATATAAATTATAAGATATAACTGCAGACAGCTTATCTTCAGTTTTGTGATCCGTCCCCTTCCCCCCATGTTCTGATTTCTCTTTTGGAAGAAGCTGAGAGGATACTTGGCTTAGAACTAGCAGAGAAATGTATGGATTCATTTATGTTAACATTTCAAAATAGATAGCTCAGGGACCAAAGCCCTGGCTGGTGTCACAGTGGCTAAGGCGCTGGCCTGTGAACCCAAAGGTCGCTGGTTCGATTCCCAGCCAGGGCACATAACCAGGTTGCAAGCCAGGTCTCCAGCCAGGTCCATAGCTGGAGGCAGGTGAAAGGCAACCATACATTGATGTTCTCTCTCCCTCTCTTTCTCCCTCCCTTCCCCTCTCTCTGAAAAATAATGAATAAAAGCTTTAAAAAAAGATTTCTATCTTTATGCAACTACATTCTAGCACAAAATAAAACAATAAAATGAGAAAATAAGCAACTTAAATAGTATATTAGGCAACAAGTGCTCAGAAAAAAGAAACTCTAGGACATAGTAAGGAGAATAGAGAGCATGATGGAAGAGTAAAATAAAGAAATAAGGAGAGGTAAGTTGAGATATTAAAAAAGACTTAAATGCCCTGGTTGATGTGACTCAGTAGATTGGAAACAGCCTGCAAACCCAAGGGTCGCTGGTTTGATTCCCCAGTCAGGGCACATGGCCTGGTTGCAAGCCAGGACTCCAGCCAGATCTGTAGCTGGAGGCAGGTGAAAGGCAACCATGCATTGATGCTTCTCTCCCTTTCTTTCTCTCTCACTGCCCTTCTCTCTGAAAATAATAAATAAAATCTTTTTAAAGAAAATAAAAAATAAAAAAAGACTTAAAGGTGAGGACGTTAGCCAGAGATAACAGGAGGAAAACCATTCCAGGCAGAGGGAGCAGCTACAAATAAGGCCCCAATGTGGAAACTACTCCAAGCACAGCCAGGAGGCCAGTGTGGATCCCCTGCTGCAGAGCAAGGAAGGAGGAGTTGTGTGCCCATCTAGTTGGGCTTTGATGGCCTTGTAGAGACCCTGGTTTTTACTCTGTGAAATGGAGAGCCATTGCAGGATTGTGGGCAGAAGAATGACTTAATCTGACATTTTAAACAAATCTCACTGATTGCTGTTGAGAGAATAGACAGACTAAGGGGATCAAGAGAGACCTGTTGAGGGCTATTGTAATAATCAGAGGGGATAAAATGACGAAGGCTTGGACTTGGGTGACAGCAGTAAAGCCAACAGGTTTTGCTAATGGATGGAAGTGGAGGGTAAGAGAATGAGCCAATTCTGGGAGAAAAATATTATGACCAGGTGTGGGAATGAAGGCTCTAGAGGGAGTTGTTTTGGACAATCAAGTGGATATTGGATGTACAAGTCTGAAAATCTGAGGAAATAAATTTGAAATATGTAGGTGAACAGGTTGTTTCAAATTAATAATGAAAGTAAAATCAGAAAAAATAAAGCTATTGATGTCCTTTATTATAGATTTACTGTCAGGCATTATTCAGGATCCTATGGATTGGCTCATTTAATCCAACAAAATGAGAAAGAAGATAAGGCAAACCACAGGTATTATATTACTCTTAGGGGTCAGAATCTCCATAGTTCCTCTTCTCTAATCCAGTTTTAGGGAATTCCGTCTGGGTATGAAATGCAGCAAGAAAATACTTGTCACTCTGTTATGCGCCCCTAACCCAAGGACTCAAAGACCAGGCAATAGGGAAGGGAAGAATTTACTGAATAGGCGAAAAGGAAATGCCAACCCTGGAGCCACATCCACCAGTGATCAAGATGGTGGCTGTAGTTTGGTGAGATTTTTTTGTCTGCGCTGTCCCTAGTTCATTGAGAGCGAGGACGTATGCAAATGCAAATTAGCCAGCCTGCAAAGCTTGCAAGCTTGCAGAGAGCCTAGCTTGCTTTAGCGGCAACTGTCTGAGTTCAATGACCACCCCGGCCAGCAAGGGGTGGGGCGGGGGGTCTTTTCCATTCTGTGCAGGCGATTCACCTTACACACTCTCCACCTCTTCTGAGGGATGAGCCTTTTCAAGCGCCCCTCTCACCCTGGGATCATCTGAATGTTGCTTCTCCCTACCTCCGCAGCCTGGTCTGGTCTGACATCGACATCGGCGCCTGCGCAGCCAGACCTGTTTGCAGGGGGCGGGGCTTGAACGAGCCCAGCGCTGCGGCACGTTGCTAGGAGACACAAGGGCTTCCGAAGCCACTGCTAGAGGCCTCTTGCTGCCCAGCCCACTGATCCCGAGCGGGGAACACAAGCACCTCAGCATCTCCTGCGAGCTCCAGGCGGGGATCCCCAGCCTCTCCAGGTCGGCTAAGTGGGGGTAACCACGGAGAGCTGGAGCAGGGGTGGGTGAATGTGTCACTCAAGGGACTGTCCCAACCTGTCCTGCCCCTGCCGTCACCTGGTTACAACCCCCAAAGCCCAGGCTCCGGCCTTCCAAGTTCAGGGATGTAGCCTGCTTGCTTCTGTGTTGATGTCACCTTCCTCGTCTTTAAGGAAGGTCTTTATTTGGTCTCTTGAGTTTTGGATTCTGATTCTCTAGTAGTTTCCCAGCTGCCCTCAGCCCCCTGGGCTTTAGTGGCCGAGATTCTGGAGCCTCCTTGTGACTTCCTGTCCTGGGCTCATCACTGGATCCCCAGATTTTTTTTAACTTTATTTTTATTGTTTACACTATGATAGATGTCCCCATTTGGCGCCTCTGCCCACCTCCACCCAGCCCTTGTTCCCTCTTCCCTCAGGCCATCACCACATTGCTGTCAGTGACTATGGGTTACGCATCTATGATCTCATGTGAAATCTAATGAACAAAATTAGCTAACGAACAAAACAGAAACAGGCATGGACACATGGAACAGGCTGAAAGCTGTCAGAGGGGGAATTGGATGCAAGAAGGTGAAGGGATTAGCCAAAGAATACATATGGATCCCCAGCTTTTAGAATACCTCCTCCTCCGTCTGAGCCTTCTCTAGGCAGTTTTGTTTTGTTTTTTTTTAATCCCCGCCTGAGGACATTTTTTCATTGCTTTCAGAGAGAGAGAAACATCAGTATGAAAGAAAAACATCAATTGATTGCCTCCCTTATGGGCCTCCACCTACCTACCATCTAGGCATGTGCCCTGACCAGGAATCAACTGGTGGCCTTTTGGTTTAGGGAATGATGCTCCACCTAACTGAAAACACTGTCCAGGGCTAGGCAGATTTTATCTTACACACAAAGTTGGTGATTTCGGGGTGGGGGCTGGGGGGTGAGGGACCTGAGAAGGCAAGTTAATAATTTGTGTGGGCAGGAATGGAGTGGCTTTGTACTACACAAATGCAGATTAGCACACCTGTATGGTCAACCACAAAGGCCTATTTTGGGAACCAATTTTGTTTCCCAGCTGAACACCTAAATCTCTGGGAATGAAAGTGTGAGGATGTCCAAGGAGACTTTTTCATGGTTTGGGAAGCTGAGGTCCAGATTAATTAACTTAACTGAAATTACATGTTAGTTATCAGGACTTGTGCCATATCCTGCAGTGTCTAGGTCTAATTTTAATATATTTCAACCAATAGAAACATATTAATAGGAGAATGGGTTCAGGGATCATGGTGAAAATTCTGAGTACTTTATTTCAATTAAATGGCTGATCTATGTTGGTACTAAATAAGTAGAAATGAGAAAACAAGTGCAAGATTATGTTTTTGAAAACCTGGCTATAGAAATTTGGTAAATAGCCCTGGCTGATGGCTCAGTGGATAGGCGCTGGCCTGTGAACCCAAAGGTCTCTGGTTCAATTCCTCGTCAGGGCACATAACCAGGTTGCAAGCCAGGTCTCCAGCCAGGTCCAAAGCTGGAGGCAGGTGAAAGGCAACCATACATTGATGTTTCTCTCCCTTTCTCCCTCCATCCCTGCCCTTCTCTCTAAAAATAATGAATAAAATCTTATTTAAAAATAAAGAAATTTGGTGAATAAACAACTACATGAATTAGAGTTGAATATTTGAATTTCAAAGATTATCGATCACTTCCTACATTGTTTGAAAATGAATTACCTCAGCATCATGTCAGTCATATAGCTTCTGGTACTGGATTACCATAGGAGAAGGGATAGCCACAGGAATCAGGATGCCTTCTAGCAGTTAAGAAATGGAAAAAGGAAATTATTGCTCCCCAGCAAGAAGAAAAAGAAGAGAGTTATAAGACTAATCTTATATTTTCTTTTGAGGGGGGAAAAAAGGGAGATGCAGTTTTTAATATAATCAAATGGAATGGTGGTGGGATATTTCAACATTTACTGAGTGGTTAAAAATGTGTGATTTCACTTGGAGCACTAGAATTAGTATCTGGCCTTGACAGCTTTACTCCATAACTCTCAAAGCAATTTTATTTGATGAGGAAATATAGTTTATTTTAGTTTACTTCCAAAATAGAGCATGAATCCTTCTCAATATTGGAATTAAGTGTTTTAAATTATATGTTTTTTTTTTTAATTGAACTTATTGGGGTGAGTTAGTTAATATATTGTACAGGTTTCAAGTGAGCAACTCTACATACATCGTCTATACATTGCATCATGCATTCACCACCCAAAGTCAAGTTTTCTCTGGTCACCATTTCTACCCACTTTACTCTCTTCTCTCTCTTCCCAGCCACCTTTCCCTCCAGCAATTACCATACTGATTTTGGTGGGAGTCTTAAGTCTCATTTATTTTTAAATGCTAATTTTGTTTATTATTTTTAATTATATTTTATTGAGTATGCTATTACAGTTGTCCTGGCTTTCCTCCTTTGTCCCCCTCCATTTAGCACCCGCTACTCCCTCAGGCAGTCCCTCCACCTTTGTTCGTGGCCATGGATCATGTATAAATTCTTTGGCTACTCCATTCCTATACTGTGCTTTACATCCCCATGGCTATTCTGTAACCACCTATTTGTACGTCTTAATCCCCTTACCTCTTCACTCATTCCCCCATACCCTTTTCCACCTGGCAACCATCAAAATGTTCTTCACATCTATGATTCTGTCTCTGTTTTTCTTGTCTGCTTAGTTTGTATTTTAGATTCAATTATTGATAGATTTGGGTTGGGGTTTTTGTGTGCGTGTGTGTTTTGTTTTTGTTTTGGGTTTCTTTGCCATTTTATTGTTCCTGGTTTTAATCATCTTTTTCTTAAATAAGTCCCTTTAACATTTCATATAATAACAGTTTGGTGATGATGAACTGCTTTAGTTTAGGTTTTTATTTGTTTGTTTGTTTCTTTTTGTCTGGGAAGCTCTTTATCTGCCCTTCAATTCTAAATGATAGCTTTGATATAGCATCTGAGATGGCTGATGCCTATGCTGGGCTTGGAGATTCCCAGATGAAGTCAAGCTGTGAATCTCAGCTGGCTGCTGCTTGTATTGGGCCTGGGGCTCACTGAGGCCAACTAATGCTTGTTTGATAGGGTTTAAGAAGTGTGGAGCCCGAGGCAAGACCAGCCATTTATATGGAAAAGCACCTTAGTGGACCTATAACTTGGAAGTCTCTAGGGATCACCAAGGTGGGTCAGACAGTTTTATCCAGGTTTATGGAGTATCTGATTTGGCACCACCTTGCAGACTCTTTACGGGAGGGGTGGAGGGTTAGAAAACAGACAATGGCCTCTGCTTGCCTTGATGACGGACACTTCAGTTTCTCCCTGTATGCCACTGGTACCTTTCAAGCTGCCCCCTGGTGCTGGAGCTCAGAGGGACTGGGCCTGACTAGGTGAGTCTGGGTGTGGGTTCTTTAAGAGGAAATGCTTGGAGCTCCAGCAGTTTCTTCCACTGACTCAGTCCCTGCTGGTTTTTGTAGCCAGAAGTTATGGGGACTTTCTTCCTGGCTGGGGCACCTGGTATGGGGCTAGGACTCCTCACTCCTGAGATATCCCTCCCAATTTTTTATCCTCCACACGTGGATGAGGGACCAGCTTGTTCTATGTCTGTGTCCCTCCTACCTGTCTAAATGGATGCAGTTTCTTTAATTCTGTAGTTGTCAGATTTCCATTTAACTCAATTTCTGATTGTTCTGGCTGATGGTTGTTCTATATTTTAATTTTAATTTTGATGTGGTTGTGCAAAGAGGAGAGCTATGTCTGCCTATGCCACCATCTTAGCCAGAAATCTTGTTTATTCTTAAAAGAACTTTCAAATTGTCACTGTTACATCATCTATTTTTTTCTTTTTAACATCTCTCAGAATTGATTGGTAATAAGACATCCGCAGCCATGACAAGTTCTGACGTGAAACCAAAATCAATAAGTCGTGCCAAAAAATGGTCAGAAGAGATAGAAAATCTGTACAGATTTCAACAAGCAGGGTATCGGGATGAAATTGAATATAAACAAGTGAAACAAGTTTCTATGGTAAGTTTTATGCCTCTGTAAACCTGAAGTCAAAATGAGTTTGTTATACGGTGAAAAGTATTAAAACAAAACAAAGAACCGCAGAATAACTGAAAGGGAATTCTTCCCAACTCTCATTTTATTGAAGAGGAGACTGAGCCCAGAAGAGTGACTTTTAGGCAGGCTGGGGACCATTGTGTTCCCCTTCTTTGCCCCTTTCTCACCCTGTCCCCTTCCCTCTGACTACTGTCAGTCTGTTCCTTGTTTCCAGGCCTCTGATTCTATTTTGCTTATTTGTTTGTTTTGTTCATTATTGTCCTGTAATGGGTGAGATTATATGGTATTTGTCTTTCACTGCCTGGCTTATTTCACTAAGCAGAATACTCTCCACTTCCATCCATGGAATTGGAGCTGTCACATCATGCTGTCCTTCTTTCTTTCTGTTGCATAGTATTCCATTGTGTAAATGTTCCACAATTTTATTGTTCATTCATCCACTGATGGGCACTTAAGCTGTTTCCATTACTCGGCTATTGGAAATAGCACTGCTATGAACATAGGGGATGCATAAGTTCTTCTGAATTGGTGTTTCAGGATTCTTTGAGTATAATCCTAGCAGTGGAATCGCTAGATCAAAGGCAGTTCTGTTTTTAGTTTTTTGAGGAAATTCCATACTGTTTTCCACAGTGGCTGCACCAGTCTGCATTCCCACCAACAACACACTAAGGTTCTCTTTTCTTCACATCCTCACAAAAATATGCAACGCTTCATGAATTTGCATGTCATCCTGGTGCAGGAGCCATGCTAATCTTCTCTGTAGCATTCCAATTTTAGTACATGTGCTGCTGAAGTGAGCACACTGAATAAAAATTTAAATCTAAGAATCGGAATCTAGAGAGAAGCACCAAAATAGTTGTTTTGCCATAAAAGGATGGACCTAAAGAAGATGTGTTTCAGTGTGTGTGTAATATTCTCTAAGAACTCAAGTATTTTAATTTTATACTTTAACTTTTTGATGAGTTATACTTTTAGCCATTTAATATTAAAATATATAAAACAAAACTGCATAACAATGTTTATATTTTGGTTTTTGGTGTGTAGGTAGATCGTTGGCCAGAGACAGGATATGTGAAGAAACTTCAGAGAAGGGACAATACTTTCTATTACTACAACAAACAGAGGGAATGTGAGGACAAGGAAGTCCACAAAGTAAAAATATATGCTTACTAGGCCTTTGTTGTTTGTGTTACTTGTCATTCATTATCTTTTAAGATTTCATTGTTTCATTGTACATCATGCAAGTGTCATTTTACAAAATAATTCAAGACGCCTACTTCAATTGAATGTTCTGAAACACTAAGGCCATGAAACTTGGTATCTATTAACCTTCCTGTTCTATTCTAAAATATAACAGCAGAAGCATTAAAGTTGTACCTGTCTTGGTCCCGTTCCTTTGATTATTTTCACTGTGGTAAAATAACCATCATATGCAGAAAAAAGCCCCATTGGAAACCTTCCACTGGTGAGGTGGAAACCTTCACCACTTTACGAGCCCATCTCTTTGAACTGTCAGGTCTGTATTTTGCAGCCTGACGGCTTTCTGTTGCCTCAGGAGTCCTTTGCCTCTTGATAAGTAGACCCAAAATGCCAAGGGATGATAGCCCCTGGGAGCAGCCTTCAGCCAATGACTGATGGGAGGAGATAGATAAATACCCAGCAACCTGGTACCTCAGGAAGAACCCAGCTCATGTGTCTGGTTTACACTGGTACCCTATTTTCCCGGCAGAACTAAGCTTCAGTCACTTGACACTATATCTGACCTGGCAACATCAATCATTGGTTGTCTCCCTTCCCTCCTAGTTCCTGCATGCCTGACAAGGGTTCTTCCACTCTTGGATCACCGCCTTATACTTGACATCTTACCCCAGCATTGGCTTCTGGATCCCCCACCTAGAGAATTTATGCTCCAGTTCTGCCCAGAATCACTGCAAAACCAGTGTAAGTGCTCATGAGTGAGGAAGGCAATAGCTAACCTATAAGACTTATGCAGTCCCCTCAACCTCCACCAAGTTAGTGACTCTTGAATGCTTTGAGACTAAATGGGTAAAAGATATCTTTCTTACTTAAATCTTTTGTCTCTGACAAGATTTTTTGATTACCATTTACAAGTTATGACATTTAATGGATTTTTTTCTTTTGTTTTTTCTTTTTTTTTTTTGCGAGGAAACTCATATTCATCCATTAATTCAACTTTGGCTCCAAAACTACAACTATATGAAGCTCTGTTAGATTTCCCAAATCAAAGTTGTCCTCCTTAAGCACTTTTTCTTTTTGAACAAACACATCAATGGGGGAAAAAAGGAAGAAACTGGCAAGCCTCTTTTTTGCCTTCCCCAACGTTGCTTGAGATCATCTCCAAAAATGTCCACATTCTTCCCCCAGGAACCTGTGGATATGGTACCTTACAGGGCAGAACCAAGTTTGCAGATGTCATTAAGTAAAAGAACCGGAGAGGGGGAAACTCTCCTGGGATACCTGGGTGGGACCAACGTAATCGCTCCCATTGGTGATGAAGCGGAGGCCTGAGGGATGCCAGGAAGGAGCCAAGCGCTGAAGATGCATCAAGCCTTCAGAACCTGGAAAAGGCAAGAAAATGGATTGTTTCCCTGGCATGGTGAGAAGGAAGGCAGCCCTAACAATACCTTGTTTTTCAGACTTCTGGCCTACAAAACTAAAAGAGAGTAAATTCAGATTGTTTTACACTATTCAGTTTGTGGTCATTTGTTACAACAGCAATAGGAAACATACTCAGATGAAGCAAACAACCATCATCTTAGAATCAATACGTGTCCATATCATGGTCCACTGTTTTGGACCATGGAACACAATTTATTACAGATAAGACTGATTGTGAGGAATTTGACCAGGCAATCTTGACCTGGAGCCTTCTCCATAATGATGTCAAATGTTCTAAATGCCACTTTATCTTTCTGTAGCAAGATTCTCTTCAGACACATGACCCTTGGGGCCACTGGATACAATTTTGGTTCCTTGAGTCCATGTGATTAATGTTTTACCAGTGGGTCTTGTGGTAAACATAACTAGTATACTTGCACCTCCTGTCACTCTTCCTTCTAAAATAAACCACTTCTTGGCTCCCTTTTGCCACTGTCATAAGATGCACAGCCTGCTGAGAGTGGCATCTGCAGCGCTGCCAGCGACTCTGAGTAGAGCATCTGCCCTATGGCTAGGCCACAGGCCTCAGTCCATGCTGAAAACAGTCTCCCTGCCACTATAGCACACAGTTGCCAGTGTCAGGCTGCAACTGATGCAGCAAGAGGGCCAGATGTCAACCTTTGGCCCAGCATCTGTGTATAATGGGCAGTGCAGAAGGCCCTCTCTTGCCCAGGGACCTAAAACTCACAAGGTTGTTCCCATTAAGCTGCACATGGTAAATAACACTGGCAATAAGCAGGTAATTGGACTTCCAGTGAAGATGGCAGAGTAGGTAAACACGGTATTTGCCTCCTTTCCTGAACACATTAAAGTTACACCTAAATTACAGAACCACCATCTTTGAAAACCACCTGAAGGCTAGCTGAACAGAAGTCCTATGACTAAAGCTACAAAGAAGCCACATTG
The DNA here is from genome assembly GCA_004026585.1 of Noctilio leporinus. Lineage (NCBI taxonomy): Eukaryota > Metazoa > Chordata > Mammalia > Chiroptera > Noctilionidae > Noctilio > Noctilio leporinus. Next base: position 83,995 of record PVIW01004297.1, read on the forward strand.
AGACTGGTAGGAGGGTTGGAGACACAAAACAGTCAAGTTCCACACCCATGGTGTGGTAGGTAAGAAATAGAAGGGGCCCTGGCAGGTGGCACAGTGGATAGGGTGCCGACCTGTGAACCCAGGGGTCGCAGGTTCGATTCCCCAGCCAGGTTGCAAACCAGGTCTCCAGTCAGGTCTGTGGCTGAAGGCAGGTGAAATTCAACCATACATTGATGTGTCTCTCCCTCTCTGCCTCTCTCCCTTCCCCTCTTTCTAAAAATAATGAAATAAAATCTTTAAAAAAAATAAAAAAGAAATAGAAGGGATATTTCAGCTGAAGTAATCCCCCTCCCTGCCTCAAGGATCAAGGGAGGTCCAAGCTCCAAATCAAGATCCCCATCCCAAGGCTCCAGTGCCAGGAAGAGGACCCACACATCATCTGGCTGTGAAAACCAACAGGTTTGCAACTGAGTGAGATGGAGGCCTTCTGGAGCTCTACATGCTATAGGCCCTAAAGTGGTTGTGCACAGACTCACTCACAACTCACTCTGAGCTCCACCTCTGGGGCAGCAGCTTGAAAAGTGCCAGAGGCAAACGAGGAGAAGCTGCATGTACTACCATTAGGCTTAGGGATGGAGGAGCAGGGGGCAGGATACACCATATGATATGTCAGGCCACAAAAAATGTCAAGAATTTAAGACTGAAATCACATCAAGAATGTATTCAAACCACAATGGTATGAAGCTAGAAATCAATTACAAGAAGAAAACTAAAAAACACCAATATATGGAGGCTAAATAACATGCTACTTAAAAATGAATGCATTAACAATGAGATTAAGAAGAAAAGAAGATACCTGGAGACAAATGACAAAACACAAAGAATCTATGAGACACAGCCAAAAGCAGTGTTAAAGAGGGAAATTTACAGCAATACAGGTCTACTTCATGAAACAAGAAAAACCCCAAACTAACCTTATATCTGAATGAACTAGAAAAAGAGACACAAAGCCTAAAGTGAATAGAAGAAAGGAAATAATAAAGAGTAAAGCAGAAATAAATGAAATAGAGTTTAAAGAAAATAATAGTAAATATCAATGAAAACAAGATCTGGTTCTTTGAGAAGATAAACAAAATTGACAAACCTTTAGCTACACTCATCAAGAAAAAAAGAGGCAGGGAGGAGAAAAAGGAAGCCACACACCAGAGAAAGCATAGCCTGTTAGAGTGGTGATGCTCCAAGTTCTGGGAATGGGCCAACACCACCACGTTTTCCCACCAGTCAAAAGCATCACATGCCTATTTTTTGTGAGGCAGCGCTGGGATCTTAGGAGGTAGAGCTGAGCCCATGGGGAGGAAGGGAACCACAGGCACAGAGACTACCATTTTCCAACCTGAAAAGTCACAAAATCAAAGGATGCTATAAACTAAACTTGCAGCCCTTTACCAGCTCCTCTTATTCTTCCTATTCTCATGGGATTTCACACCAGTCCTAAGAGGCATCTGAGAAAATCAGACTCCCAAACGTGTGTGCTTGGTCCAAGGCCTCTTAGTGGCTGAGATCCTAGACATGCACCGGAACCTTTCTACACTATTATCTGCCAGTGACCAGAGCCCACTATGAAACAACTGCAGATGAACCCTTTCTAGAGGCCATGGTCCTAAGTCACATCACTGTCTTTATGCTTCATTATGGCCACAGCTATCTCTTAGGGTGTCAAGGCCCCAAGGACTGATTCATAACAAGAGTGACACGTTACTAGCTGTCAGTGTAACAACTGATGCTCTCATGGCCCCTTGGGCAATGCACAGCCTGTTTCTCCTAAGCTACCCACAGGCAGGGGATACCCGAGTGTGGTGTAGGGTGCCTGAGAGCTCTTCCGTCTGCTTTCTCCACACTGGGAGGGCTTTGCACTTAAGCTGCCTCATCACTATTAACATCGTTCTTTACTCTGATGTTTGCCAGCAACCTTGCCCAAGAACAAGAAATCTGAATGCTGTCCCTGGTACCCTTGCCCTGCCAAAGGGCATCTGTGGCACCTGGGAGTCTTGGGCCACTTGAGTTGTGTTAGATTTCAGAGGGAGTGCTGAAATGCTGGCTCCGACAGTACCTGCAACCATTTCAGCTGTTCATGGCCCACTTTGAGCTCTTGCTGAAACCACAGCCTCTTCCAAGAAAAGCAGTTCGCTCATAGGAAAGCTGGAGTGTTATCATCCCATCTCCTCAGGTCCTGGCCGGGTAGCTCACTGATTGGAGGGCACATACAGGAGGCAACCGATGAACACATGAACACATAAACAAGTGGAACAAGAAATCGATGTTTCTCTTTCTTTCTTCCTCTCTCTCTCTCTCTCTAAAGTCAGTAAATTAAAAATAATTAAGCTCCCTTTGAAGTTGCATTTGTAGATCACCTCAACCAGCACCCTCCAGCAGACTGTGTTTGCGCTGGCCACTTCCCAAGGGGCCTCTCCCTCCTCCTCCCCTGCTCCCCCATCCAAGTTTCAAGGCAGCTTCTTTTCCTGCCCACTGTTTAAATACTCATGTTCCTGAGACTCTGTCCTAGCCCATTTTCTTGTCACTCTCAACCTGAACCCCACCAACAGAGAGTCCACAAGTGAACTGGAGGAAGAGAGTTCAGAATCTCCCTCCCCCTCCCCCCAAATGGCACTTAGCACCAACACGAATAGGTGTGGACATTTCTTCTAGGAAGAAGGTCTGCAGTATGTGTCCCTTTCCAGTGGCATCTCTGACCCATCCCCCAGTTCACAACCTGCTCTCTGTTCTTTCCCTGGCCTTTTCCTTCTGTCTTTCAGCTCCACCTGCCCCTTCATGAACACCACCCTGCAATCTGCTCCCAGATGTGCTCCTTAGATCAGGAACCCCTGGCCACTTTCACCAGTGCTTCAGCCATAACTCAGCCCAAACCAAACACACACATCACCTTCCCCCCTCAACACCTTCCCCGCTCAACCCGCTCCTGCTCTTGTGGTCCCTGTTTCAGTACACATGCATCCCGCTGCCAGCCAGAGAGCAGGGGCCAACCCGATTCCTCTCTCTCTCATTTCTAATACCTAGCCATCACCTAGTAACTCCAGGGGCTATGCACCTGGGGAACCCAGCCCCTGCTTCAGTCCCTTAGCCCAAGGATGGGATGTGGTAGGGCTTAAGAGGACAGACCTCTTCTGGAGCCAGGCCCTGTGGGTCTGTTCCCTGTCACTAAACCCCTCAGTGCCTGAGTTCTTTTCATCTTCAATGTGCAGATAATAATAACACTTCTGTTGTTTTTGTGTGGAGTGCTTACCTAATTGTAAAACTTGAAAGGCTGAATACACACACATTAGAAGCATAAAGCATCGCCTGCTCCCCCCCCCCCCCCCCCCCCCCCCCCCCCCCCCCCCCCCCCCCCCCCCCCCCCCGTAAAAGTGCCCATTTGAGGATTCAGCCCGGCCACCCTCCTTTCTGTCCCAGATCACTACAACAGCCTCCTAAGTCACCTTTGACTCTCTTGGCCTTCATTCTAGAAGGCAATGCTAGAAGGCAATTCTGGTCACTGCTTTCCGGGGGACTCTCATCATTCTTAAGGTCAAGACCAAGATCTTAAGAGGAATTCATTGTTAAGGTCAAGTTTAAGTCTCTTGCTTGCAAGGTCATTCAAAACCTGTCACCTAATTACTGCCTGGCTTTTTTCTCTCACCACCTGCTGGCCCACGCCCTGACATCTGATCATATATAGATCCTTTTTCTTCCTCTGAGCACGCATCCCATCCCCTCTGAGCAACGGAACACACTGTGTTTTCTGCCTTGTTCTCAGGTCACCCATGCCCTTCTTTTCCATTACTGGTAGGTGGCCACTCATCTTTAGAAACTGTTTCCTCTGTGCTTACTGAATAACTAAACATTCTCCTCCAGGTTGGCTGACTTATGGTGTGCTTCTGTTCTTTTAAGGACTCACCTTACAGGTTAGAGCATGCATATTTCTTAAAGCCTACATTTAATAAAACCCCTAAGATAATAACATAAGGATCTTCCTTTAACTTGCCTCAGGCATACATTATTTTTATCTGGTTTTTTAATTCTAAATATATCTTAAGGCTTGTGAGACATTACTATTTTATGCAATCAATGTCCATTTACACTTGTTCAAATATTTACCACTGTCTTTGTTTATCATTCCTTCTGACATTTCACACCATGCCTCTGGAATCATTTACTTTCTGCTCAAAATATTTCCCTCAAAACTTTATTTAGAGAGTATCTTCTGGTGACAAACTTTGTTTTTACATGTCTGAAAGTGACTTTAATTTACCGTGTGACTTCAAAGTTGTTTTGAAACCTGGCTGGGTGGGTCAGCTGGTTGGAGCACCGTCCAGTGCACCAAAGGGTTATGGGTTCGATCCCTGGTCGGGGGCGCAGGGGAAGCCACCGATCAATGTTTCCCTCTCACATCAATGTTTCTCTCTCACTCTAAAATCAATGTTTTAAAAATCCTAGGATGAGGATTAAAAAAACATTGTTTTAAGAATTCTAATTTAGCAATTTTCCTTTTAACACTTGAAGATATCATTATACCCTCTTCTAGTATTTTTACATTTCTAATTGCTTTTCCTTCTGAGATAGTAGTCCATGCCCACTCCTTCACCACCTGACTGCCTTGAATATTTTTTCTTTGTCTTTATCTCTTTTTCTATTCTGCAGTTTTATTACAATGCATCTACATGTAGATTTCTTTCTTTTTAAACCATTCTTCCTGGAATTCATTAGGCATCTTTCACCTTTGGATTGGTATCCTGCCTCAGTTCTGAGTAAGCTAAGCTACTACCTCTGAAGACTGCCTCTCCTTGATTCCTTCTCTCCTCTCCTTTGGGACTCCAGTCAAATAAATGCCTCAAGTAGATTTCTCTGGAGGGGAGAGTCAGTATTATTTTTACATGAAGATATCTCAATGTTGAGAAATGACCCAGAATCAAGGACCCTCAAGAAATGTCTGTTAGAACCAGATACATGAATACAATGAAGAAACCTTCAGTGTGCAGAGGCGAGGGGTGGGGGGAGTGGGGAGAAGGAGGCAAAGAAGGGGAACAGTTTAGTCAAGGAACTAGCATGGAAGTATCATGGACATGGACATGGACAACAAGTGGGATTGACTTTGGGGGGGGAGTGGGTGGGTGGGGAAGGGGAGAGGGGGAGGGGAAATGGGATGGATGTAATACAACAACAATAAAATGTTTTTAAAATGTCTGTTAAATAAACTAGAACATTGGGTACATTTTAATCTTCCTAAATGTAATTAATCACAAAATGTGCCAGTCAACAATCTAGCCCTGGCTGGTAGCACAGTGGATAAGGCGCCAGCCTGCAAACCTAAAGGTCGCAGGTTCGATTCCCTAGCCAGGGCACATAACAAGGTTGCAAACCAGGTCTCCAGTCAGATCTGTAGCTGGAGTCAGGTGAAAGACAACCATACATTGATGTCTCTCTCCCTCTCTGCCTCTCTCCCTTCCCCTCTTTCTAGAAACAATGAAATAAAATCTTAAATAAAAAATTTAAAAATAAATAAATAAACGATCTGAATTCAGAAAGATGGGTTTTACAAGCTTTATATTTTTCAATTGGAAAGAATGGGAGGAACTTAACCTAACTTTATTGAAGCTTTGTAGCTCAATAATAACCCCTTTTTTTGTTGTTGTTGTTTTGTTTTTTAAGTTTTTCATTTATAATTTTTAGAGAGAGGGGAAGGTATATAGGCAAAGAAGGAGATAGACATCAATGTATGGTTGCCTTTCTCCTGCCTCTAGCTCCAGACCTGGCTGGAGACCTGGCTTACAACCTGGTTATGTGCCCTGGCTGGGAATGGAACCAGTGACCTTTGGGTTTGCAGGCCAGTGCCTTATCCACTGTGCCACCAGCCAGGGCATTAACCCTTGGTTTTAAACACTGAAAATGTATTTATATCATTGCTGACTGCTTATTTTCCTTGCTAGAAGTAGACATCTTTCTTTGTACTTTACATCATTGCCTAAGAATTACCTACTTCCAAAAAAAAAAAAAAAGAATTACCTACTTCCATGTAAGGTCAGTGAAATCCCATTGAGTCAACCAGGTGGCTCTCCTGAGGATTCATAATAGCTCTGGGCTATTATTACACAAAGTCTCTTCCAGACAGATTCCCCACTGTGACGGGCCAGCCGTCCCTGGATTACTCATCAGGTTTGGACCGCAGATGATGCAAGAAAGAGAGAAGAGATAAAGTTGGGGTCAGGAGGCTCACCCAAGCCGCAAGTCCCGTTTATTAATCACACTAAGCTTATATGCAGGTATTACTGGCACCTGCTCAACTAAAACCAGGAAGCTAAGCTAGCTGCAGAGAACAAGGCATGGCACACTCTCTGCTTTCCATGCTTCATGAGCTACGGGGTAAACACACTGGGCTGACTCCCTATACACAGTGTCCATTCTGGGTCCACCTGGCACTAGGGCTGGCCTTGCCAAACACCCGTTTCTGCTGGCTGGGCCTTGCCAAGCAGACTAGCAGTCCCCTAACACCCCACCTTCTTTATTTCTTAATCGCATGGCATGAAGTTCTACTTGTACTTGTTGGAGGGCTCGGCAGCCTGCTCAGATGGTGACTGGCAAGAGAACAGAAAGAAGACAGGTTATAACCCATAGCCTCACCCAAGACCACCGTGCCACCCTCCAACTCCTTCCATATGTCCCCGTAGACCTGAGCCAGTTCTTCTTCCGTGGCCATGGCCAACAGGATGTTGTCCATATAGTGGACAAGATACGCCCCCAGGAAATGGCAGCAGACCCCTTTCAAGGCCTTTCCCACAAAGGATTGGCATAGCGTGGGGCTATTGGCCATGCCCTGCGGCAGCACTTTCCATTGATACTGCTCCAGAGGCTCCTGGAAATGGGCAAATGGTACGCTGAATGCGAACTGCTTTCCATCAGCCGGGTGCAGGGGAATAGTAAAGAAACAGTCTTTTAAGTCTATAACCAACACATGGTACCCCCCTGGGACTGCAGCAGGGGAAGTCAGTCCTGGTTGAAGGGGCCTCATTAACTCCATAGTGGCGTTGACTGCCCTAAGATTCTGCAGGAGCCACCACACCCCTGACCTTTTTTTAATGACAAAAATGGGGGTATTCCATGGGCTAAAGGAAGACTCTATTCTTCCTTCTTGGAGCTGAATCTGAACCAGCTGCCTAGCGGCCTCGATCTTTTCCAGTGGTAGGAGCCATTGCTCTACCCAGACAGGTTCATCAGAAAGCCATGTTATGGCTGCAGCGGTCTGGTTTGAGGAACGGCAATGCCCCCCCCCCCCCCCCCCCCAGCAAAATGTGACTCACCTCCCAATTCTTGAGGGGTAGCCAGGACCAGATCCATGGCCTCTAGGACATCCCTCCTAGGACATCCCTCCCCCAAAGGTTCACAGGAAGGCTGTCCAGCAAGTAGGGATGGAAGACCCCCTTCTTTCCTTCCTCATCCTCCCAGGGCAACAGCTGGACACTCTGCTGCAGGCCACTGGCCTGGCCTATTCCCTGGAGCTGTGTAATGGCCTCGGGCAGTGGCCATCCTGAAGGCCAGTAACAGGAGCTGATCACAGAGACATCCACCCTGGTATCCAGTATGCCTTTAAATGGGCGGTCTCGTATCCTCAGCATTCGCTCTGGCTGGCCTTCCTTGAAGGCCTGCAGCCAGTAGGCCCTATCCAAGGACCCAAAGCTCCCAGTGCCCCTCGAGTCCCTTGACAGAGCCTTCCCTTTCTTAATCAGTGGCACTAGCACCAGCTGTGCGATGCGCATCTCAGGAGTCACTGTTACTATGCTCCATGGAGCCGCTGCCATGACCCGGATACACCCTTCCTAGTCCGAGTCAATCACCTCTGGGAATACCTGCAGCCCTCTCATGGTCAAGTTGCTACGCCCCAGGAGCAGCCCCAGGGACCCCTCTGGAAGTGGCTCCCATGACTGCGTGCCCAACGCTTGAGGGCCCATGTCCGGGGTCAGGACATGCCTCTGAGTGGGATGAAGGTCTAAGCCTCCGCTCCCTGGGGTGGCCCGCAGCAGCTGGTCCACTCGGGCGCGGTGGGAGCTGGTACTTCTCGTGGACGGTAAATGGACAGTGCCCCTATTGTTTGCCGGTCCGGGGCTGGCCCTTCCTCCAGTTTCCCTGAACTGGGTTCCCATCAATGTCACACTTTGATTCACACTCATTTTCCCAATGCAGCCCCCTGCAGCAGCGAGGGCAAACCTGGGTAGGGCGCATTCATTCGTCCATCCTCTCGTCTGGCTGACTCCCCTCCTTCAGCCTTCCGTGCCCTCCGGCACTCGCTGCGGAAGTACCCAGACTGCCCACAGACGAAGCACACGCAAGCCTCTTTGCGCTGCCCACTGGGCTTGCCGACCCCAGCCTCCCTCAGGGCAGCAGCCAAAGCCACCCCCTGGAGGTCAGAGGGACCAATGTCGGCACAAAGCTGAATATAGTCATTAAGATCTCCCTTCTTGCGGAATGGTCGAATGGCCACCTGGCAGGCAGTATTAGCATTTTCATATGCAAGCTGCTTTACCAGCAAAATCCCAGCCTCCCCATCCACGACCAGCCGGCCCACGGCCTGTAACAGCCGGGCAACAAAGTCTTGGTAAGGCTCATCCGGCCCCTGGCGGATCTTGGAAAGCTGTTTTGGGGGCTGTAGTGGGCAACTTCCTCCAAGCCCTCTGAGCAATATCGTTCATCTGCCCACAGGCCTCCGCTGGATAGTTAATTTGCTGCTGGGTGGAACTGTATTTCCCTTCCCCGAGGAGCATGTCAAAAGTAATAGGAATATTGTTAATCCCGTTCCTCTCCGCCAGCTCATGCGCTGGGTCAGAGAAATCGGTGCGCCAAAGAAGGCAATTACCCCCAGCCAGGCAGGCCTTGGCAAAGGATCTCCAGTCATTGGGGGGAGTGCCTCCTGCGCAAGGGTTTCCACCAACGAGACAGTGAATGGCGCGGTGGGCCCATACTGCGCTACAGCAGTCTTCAACTCCTTCAAGGTCTTAAAAGGAAGGACTGTGTATTCCCGCACTGCAAGCCCCTGGGCGTTCTGCTGCTCCAACACTGGGTAAACCAAGAAGGTGCCACCCCCACCCCCACCCCCTTCCTCCCCTCGGTGGTGCGCCTCCTGCAGCGCCCGCTGAAGAGGAGAGAGTCCCTCCCTGGCAGCCACCCCGGAAGCAGCGCAGAGGCTGGCAACCCGGGAACGCTTGGTCACAGACCCCCAACCGCCTCCTCACTGCCTTTTACCATGACAAAGGCTTCATCCTCCGAGGGGTGGTAGCGCGCGGCCTCATCCTCCAGGTCCGCCTCATCCTCCGGTGGAAAAGGGCCCGATGGATTCCCAGCCTGGTTCCCCGCCACCGCCTCATCAGGCGCTGCCCTAGCAGGAAACCCCCGGCCCCTGGCTCCAGACAGTCCCGCACTAGGCCCCACAACGTGAACGCATCCACTGGAACTGCCTCCGGCCCACGCATAGAAAACTGCCCCTTGATGCCTTCTCCAACCTTATTCCAAGTTCCTAAATTGATGGTTCCCCGCTCTGGGAACCAAGGACACACCTCATTAACAAACTGCAGAAACTTAGATACCTGCCGTTTGCCAACCTTGGTCCCACAGGCCTGCAGCATGGACCGCACCACCAGTGCGAAGAGTGTGCGCCCCTTACTTTCCTTTTGCCCCATGTGACTCCCGATGCTACCTTCCTAGCCCTTAATGCGCGCCCTGCTAGGAATCCTCTCGCCTGCTACCTTAACTTGTCTCCAAGGACCAGGGTCCCTTGTTCAGGCGCCACCTGTGACTGACCAGCCATCCCTGGATTATGCACCGGGTTTGGACGGCAGATGGTGCAAGAAAGAGAGAAGAGACAAAGTTGGGGTCAGGAGGCTCGCCCAAGCCGCGAGTCCCATTTATTAATCACACTAAGCTTATATGCAGGTATTAATGGCATCTGCTCAACTGAAACCAGGACGCTAAGCCAGCTGCAGAGAACAAGGCATGGCACACTCTCTGCTTTCCATGCTTCATGAGCTACGGGGTAAACACACTGGGCTGACTCCCTATACACAGTGTCCATTCTGGGTCCACCTGGCACTAGAGCTGGCCTTGCCAAACATCCGTTTCTGCTAGGTGGGCCTTGCCAAACAGACTAGCAGTCCCTAACACCCCACCGTCTGTGAACCCAGTTCCTCTATTTAAGCAGGTAGTTCTGTCACTCCCTTTGTGCCCTGCTCTGCACTCGAAGGACGGCGGTTCCTTGAGGAATCTGTTTGGGCTCCCAGGCACACTTTTGAGAGTCACAGTGGAGTGAGACATGGGTACTTCTTGGGATTCAAGGAGTACCTAGGGCATAAAGAGCTAAAAGCCTTTACAAATGGCAGACCTTCATCAATTATTTTCTTCTCTTTTCTATTTGCAGCTCACAAAATTGGATATCTGGCACAGCAGTGAAGTCTTTCTTGGACTTGCTAGCTCTTTCTTCAGGTTAAAAAATACATACCAATATTTAGGAAACCAAAATATTCATGTTTTAAAAATAGACTTCCCCCTCCTAGTCCAAGGTTCTTGCCTGCAGCATTGTTCAGTTGCTAGAGTTCAGAAATGTTGCATCTTTTCTTTCTGCTTATTAGTTGGAGGTCTGGTTAATGGAATCCCTACTGCCAAACGTAACTTAAGCAGAAAGCTCCTCATGCTTAGATTAAATTAGTCACCCACTTCTTCTTTTTACAATAGGAGTTGGAGCAGTAAATGCAGTCAAAAGGAAAAAAAAATCTGGTCACTCTTCTGTGTGTACAGTCTGATCAGAGGTTTTTCTTCCACAGGAACAGAATTTGGCATTGGCTGACAAGTTGCCGAGACCAGCGATTCTGCACCATCTCCTCACAACATGGAAAATAGGGACAAAGCTTGGGAAGTCATTCTGTGTGCTGCCTAGTTCTTCCTACCCTCAGGTGTTCTGACACTGCCTTTTCAAGGTCACCTTGTTCGACTCAAAGAGGCTTCGTACAGAAGCCTCATTTGGTGTCTATTGCTCCTATCACGTGGGATTGTAAATGCCAGAAGTCACTTGCTTTGTAAAATGCTATTGAATTGATAGTGATTTTTAAAGTGAACTTGTAAATCCACCACTTGCCTGAAGCACTCGTGTGGAATGAAGGTGAGGTCCAGTTTACACACCAAATTAGAGGAGAGGTTCTGCTCCCTGACTGGATGTGCAGTTTCCAGATGTGTTCTCCATGTCCTGCCACTTGGTGGGCCACTGCATGTTGATGCTGAGCATATGGGAAAGGGGGGAAGTAGGAAAACAGCTTTTAGAATGAACAGGATTTGCGTTCTAATTCCTGACTTGTCACTAACTGGGCAAGTCCGTTGATGTCGCTGCATCTGTTTCTTCAACTATCAACTAAGTTATAATAAGTAACATTAATTTTTGCTTGATGTGTACCTAAACTATACAAACACTTGTGATACACTTAATCCAAATGTATCAAAAGACTCTATTATTATCTTCATTTTATAGATGAGGACATTGAGACTTTAAAGCACACGAGTCATTTGCCTAATGTCACATTGACAGGGGTGTAGTCAGGATTTGAACCCCAGGAGTCTTTTTTTCCAGTCTTTTTCACTCGGTTGTAATCGTGTATTAAATGATGTCTCTGACCGCTTTCAACTCTAAAGTTTTAGAATTCTATTTACCCTAAGAATAAAGAGGAGATTAAGAAAATGCCAGTTCAGGCAGAAGGCTTATACCCTAAAGATTGGTTGCCCTGAGTGTGGCAGGTTTCATTGGTCTTAGATTCTTCCTCTTGGTGGAGAGAAGAGGTTGGATGGATGGGGAGAGAGGAAAGAACCTAAGAGTGAGAGCATTTCTGTGAACCACCCAGGCACAGCAGTGATGGACACAACGCCCCCAAGGTTCTATCTTTACATAAGTCTTGGCCACAGGCTCACCATGGGTTCTGAGGATCCACTGAGACTGACACTACTCTGAACAAGTGAAGGGCATCTCTTACCCCATCCTCAACCCAAAGGAAGGTGGTTTTTACCTTGAAATTAATGACCCAAAATTCTTCACCTCATTGAGTATTTATAACTTTGTATGTGCTGCTACTCCTGCTAATTGTATGGGCTTCAAGCATTGCAGAACCTGTAACCACTCTTATTCTAACATATTTTTGGGTTATCAGAATGCAAATCATTTAAATAGATTGAAGTAGGGCTTCTTTAAAGATAAGAATTGTTTGAAGAAATGTTGAATTCAAGCCATTAATCTAGATTCTTCAATAATCCAAAAGTATTGAGGTTCAGAAAAGTCATCTACTTGCTATGTGGTTTCTACCAAGTTGTGGTCACTTCTGCTGAAAATTTTTATGCTTTTTAAAAAATGACTCTAGCATTTTTTTCAAGAAAAATGGTAGAAAAATTCTCATTTAAGGTTGATCAATGAGTTTGTCTAATATAGGGTTGGTTGGTGGGAACATATCTCCAAATAGGAATGTTCTTCTTTAGAAAAAAAAAAATTAAAATGAGTCCTTTTTTGCTTTTAACTTTAAATTAGCAACTATTAACAAAAGTACCCAAATAGAAATCAAGGAGCTTATCTTCAAAAATATTCATTGTTCCACAAAAAAAATTTTTTTAAGATTTTATTTATTATTTTCAGAGAGAGAGGAAGGGAGAGAGACATCGGTGTATGGTTGCCTTTCACCTGCCTCTAGCTATAGACCTGGCTGGAGACCTGGCTTGCAACCTGATCATGTGCCCTGTTCTAGGAAATCAAAGTAGTGACCTTTGTGTTTGCAAGTTGACGCCTTATCCACTGTGCCACCAATCAGGCTCCCGCAAAAGTTTTAAGTTGTGCTTATGTAGTTTCTCATATTATTAGTGTTCTCTGCATTATTTTTGTTATGATAAACCAAGTCCTCTTTAGAGAAAATATGTTTACCTGAAAAGATCTCAATCTTTTGAGATCTCTATAAGCATTAAACATAATGCTTATAGAGATCATTTCACAAACTTGTGCTTTAAAAGAAAAAGACAAAACATTTCATAGGGTCGATGAAATAGGTTGATGGCCTCATATTTGGAAAGGTTATGTATTTTTGTAAATAATTAATTACCAATTTGAAAACTTTATATAAACTTTAAATCACAGATATAAATATATATATATATATATATATATATATAAAATATATATATATATATATAATTTTAAAAACAGGAAGGTCCTAATACTATCTGAGTCAATCCTTGGATCTCGGGGTGAAATTTTCAGTGACAACATTATATGCAGATTCAAAAAGTTATATTTATCTAATTCTCCAAAGGGAATGAAATTGTTGGGTTCTGGAAAACTTGCAGATGACTTGAAAATGGCTCTGATGGTCATGAAGACACTGAGATCAAAGCTACTCATACACTGTTTAGATAAAACTATTCCTTACATTGTGAAAAAAGCAATTTCTGAATTAATACTTTTATCACTTTAACTGTGCACATTAAATATGACTCTTTCAACTACATCCCTACAAGTTTACGTATTCAGTCATTAGATACAAACCATAAAACCCTTTTTTTGGGAGTAGGGGTGTTGGTCTTTCTTGTTGGAGAAACTAGGACTTTATAGTTGAACATATTCTCTTTATAACTAAGGGTTTTCATTAAAACACATTTAATTCAGTTTGAACAAATTAATTGATATATGCAGTGGTAACTGTATTTTTATTTTTCCCTGGGAATGAAAAAGTGGTGAATTGCTTATACCCAAGGCCTCATGTAGTTTTGTTTTTTTTTTTTTAAGATTTTATTTCATTATTTTTTAGAAAGAGGGGAAGGGAGAGAGGCAGAGAGGGAAAGAGACATCAATGTATGGTTGCGTTTCACCTGCCTCCAGCCACAGACCTAAACTGGAGACCTGGTTTGCAACCTGGTTATGTGCCCTGGCTGGGAATCGAACCTGCGACCTTTGGGTTCGCAGGCCGGTGTCTTAACCACTGTTCTACCAGCCAGGGCCTCATGCAGTTTTTAGGCTGATTTTCTTTCCCTGGGTAGGAGGTAGCTCCATTTATTTTGCCAAGTGATGTGAAAAGATGTCTGGTTCAGTGGAAGGTACGTTGAATTTTATCACCATCTAGGCAATTTATAAGGTCAGATGACACACACATAGGAATTTGAAGCATGGTAAAGATTTTCCATATTGGAAGGTAAATAATATGAAATCATTCAAGACTGCATTCTAACCTTGGCTGGTATAGCTCAGTTGGTTGGATTATTGTCCCATAACTGAAAGGCTGCGGGTTTGATACCTGGTCAGGGCATATACTTAGGTTACAGGCTCAATCCCCAGTTGGGGCACTGATTCCAGGTCCAGGTGCATAGAGGAGGCAACTAATCAATGTTTCTCTTTCACACTGATGTTTCTCTCTCTCCCTTCCTCACTCTAAAAGCAATGGGGGGAAAATGTCCTCATAAGAGGATTAAAAACAAAAAGAAGGCCCTGGCTCGTGGCTCAGAGGATAAGGTGCTGGCCTGCAAACCCAAAGGTCACTGGTTCAATTCCCAGCTAGGGCACATAACCAGGTTGCAAGCCAGGTCTCCAGCCAGATCCATGTCTGGAGGCAGGTGAAAGGCAACCATACATTGATGTTTCTCTCCCTCTCTTCCTCCCTTCCTTCCCCCCTCTCTGAAAAATAATAAAATCTTTTAATAAATAAATAAATAAAAGATTGCATTCTAATAATGTGACCTTAATATTTCTAAAATAAAAAAATCTGTTCCCTTTATTTTGTTATTGTTAGAAATATAAGATTTAGGAAATAACATTCTAACCCTGCACTGCTTTTTCTTAAAAGATTTTATTATTATTTTTAGAGAGAGGGGAAGGGAGAGAGGAAGTGAAACACCAATGTGTGGTTGCCTTTTACCTGCCTCCAGCTACAGGGCTGGCTGGAGACCTGGCTTGCAACCTCGTTATGTGCCCTGACTGGGAATTGAACCAGCAACCTTTGGGTTTGCAGGCTGGCACCTTATCCACTGTGCCACCAACCATGGCCTCTGCACTGTTTTTAATGTAATTATTGATATGGTTAAGTTGAATCTACCATCTTACAATTATTTTCAATTTGTCCTGTCTGTGATTTGTTCCATCTTGCCTGTTTAGTCCTTTTTAAAAAATTGAATGTAACATTAAAAAACATTTTCTGTGCACCTCCTCTATTGCCTTTTTAGCCATGTTGCTCTCTAATTGTTTTAGTGGTTGCACAAGATTTACAATATACATTTTTCACTTAACACTGTGTATCTTTAAATAACATTATTCTTAGTTAAACTTATCCCTAATTTTATTGTACATGAAATTATTTTCTTAATATCCTTTTTGGAGATACGTTGTTAGTATACAGGAACACAACTGATTTTTAAAATTTTTTCATCTTGTAACTTTACTGAATTTGTTAATTCTAACCATTTCTCTCTCTCTCTCTCTTTTTTTTTTTTTTTTTTTGTGTGTGGGGGGGTGAATTCTTTAGGGTTTTCTATATATAAAAACGTGTCATCTGCAAACAGAGACTTTGTTACTTCTTTCTTTCTGATTTCAATGCCTCATATTTCTGTAGCCTGCCTAATTGCCCTGCTAGGACTCCAGTACTATGTTGAACAGAGGTGGTGAGAGGGGCCCTCCTTGTCTAGTTCCTGATCTTGGAGGGCAAGTTTTCAACCTTTTACCATTGAGTATGTTGTTAGCTGTGGCCTTGTCATAGATGGCCTTTGTTATGTTGGAGTATATTCCTTCTAGATATACCTCAGTTGCTGCAAGTAGAGTCTTTATCATGAAGGGAAGTCACATTCTTTTTAGTCATCTATTGACATGATCATATGATGTTTATCTTTTATTCTGTTAAAGTAATATATGACATTTACCGATTTGTATATGTGGAATAATCACAGCACCCTAGAGATGAATCTCCCTTGGTCCAGTGTACGATCCTTTTAACATGCTGTTCTAGTCCATGTAACATTTAAGAACCTGAAAACACAAACTTCCATTTTCTCTCTTGTTCTTTTGCTGGTGCTGGCATATGTTTTACTTTTTTTTCATACATTTCATTTTTACAGTAAATTTTGATTATTTTTGCCTTGAATATATTTTCAAATGTTTAAATGAGCAAAACATCTTTTCTATCTATCCACATTTCTACCATTTTTAGCACCTTCTTCCTTTGTGTAGCCTGGGTTTCTATCTGGAATCATTTTCCTTCAGCCTAAAGGAAACATTTTGTAGCACATGTCTGCTGGCATCAGATTTTCTCAGGAGAATGAAGTTTGTATACTTTTGCTGTCATATTGGAAAGCTATATAAATCTGGATATGCAAGTGTAAGTGGGCATTTTCTTCATTCTAAAGATGATGTAACATTGTTCTCTGACCTGTGTTGTATCCTAGAAATCAGTAATGTTTATAATTTTTATATGCAATTGTCTTCTTTTCTCTAGCTGATTTTAATATTGTATCCTTATTACATAAAAAAGTTATTATGCACCTGTTGAGTATTTTTGGGATGTATGAATTTATAATGGTTGTTAAATTTGGAAAAATTTCCAATCACTATATCTTTGAAAATATCTTTTCTACATCTCTCCTTTCCCAATTTCTTGAATTCTGATTAAACATGTTCTACTACTTGACTTTTTCCAATAGCACACTGAAAGAAACTTTGATTATTTTTTTAAGCATTTTTTTCCCCTGTGCATCAGTTTGAATCCATTGCCCTGTCCTACCTAGGATCTTTCTTGTTGGTGTGTTGTAAACATGATTTTTTTTTCTCATAGCATTGTGAAAGTCAATGAAACACCATTCTTCTTTTCAATAATTTTCTGTTTAAAAAAAATTTTTTTTCTGTTTATATTTTCTTAACTACTTGATATGCCTAATATAAAAATAAACTAAATGCCTTGATGGAGAAAGCACTGTACTTTTTAATTTCTGAGATCATGGCCTCTTACTTTCTGTCTGCTTTTGCAGCACTGCATTTCAGCTTTCTCTAGCCCTGTGAGAACTCAAAATGCTCTGCTGGCTTCTTGGATTCTTACAAGTAGCCTGGAGTCTAGGGCTCTTGACCTGTGCCAGGTAGTCATACATCTCTGTAATGAAAAGGAGGCTGGAAGAATCTCAGTTCACCCCTCTAAAATTGTTCTCCCCAGGCAGATCCTGGTTGCCTCAGCAGCATACAGATGCTTTCAAACAGATGTGTGTACATGTATGTATGTGTGCGCATGTGCGTGCATGTCCTTTTTTTTAGTTTCTCCATTTGTTCGGTTAGGGTTTTGGTCTGCTGTGAGCTACTTGAGCTACTTCTGAATAACCGAAAGCGAAGAGCTGGTTATCTGGAGTAATACAACAAACCATAGTGTACCAACTACCTGCCTTTCAATGTTACCATTTTAACATGCTCGCTTCAGTTGATTTTGTTCCTGATGACATAAGGTCTCTATTTAATTTTTTATTTTAAATACAGCTTCTATTTATTTTTAATGTTTTCTCCATTTATTTTGTTTTTCCAATTACAGTTGACATTCAATTCTACTTTAGGTTATTTTCAACTGTACAGCATAGGGGCTGGATAATCATAAACCTAACAGAGTGGTCTCCCTGATAAGTCCAGTATCTTCCTAACATTATACATAGTTATTAAAATATTACAGACTACATTCCCTATGCTTTACATTCCCATGACTATTTTGTAACTGCCAAATTATACTTCTTCACAGAAAAGTTGCAAAGACAGCAAAGACAATAGTACAGAGACTTGTGTTCCCCTTAGCCCATTTCCCCTATTGCTAACATCCTACATTGCTATGGGGCATTTGTCATAGCTAAGAAACCAACGTTGGCACATGACTTAACTAAACTCCACAGTCAATTCAGATTTCACTACTATCTCCCTAATGTCCTTTTTCTGTCCCGTTTAGGACACCACATTATTTAGTCATCCTATCTCCTTCACCTTCTCTACCACTTAGCAGTTTCTCAGGCTTTCCTGTTTTTGATGCCTTGAAAAGTTTGAATAGTACAGGTCACGTATATTGTAGAATGTCTCTCCATTGGGACTTTCTTAATATTCTTCTTGGGGTTAGCCTAAGATTATGGGTTTGGGGGAAGGAAGACTGCAGAGGTAAAGCAGCATCCTCATGACCTTATGTCAAGGGTAGGTACTATTAACCTCACTTATCACAGATGATGATAAATTTGATCATCTGGCTGAGTCACGTTTGTCAAGTTTCTCCACCGTTAGGTTAGTTTTTTCTTCCCTCCATATTCTGCTGTGTGGAAGCCACTCACTCAAGGGATAAAGAGTTAAGCTCCATTATCCTAAAGAGGAAGTAGCCACATAAATTATTTGCAGTTCTGTTTCAGACATTTTTAGGAAATAATTTAAAATTTTTATGTATCCTTTCTACTCCCATTCCCTTCTTTTCAGTTAGCTGATTTGCATAACACAAGGCATTTCATTGCTTACATTTTACAGTTTAAATAGAATAATGCATCAAATGGGAGGTGGGTTCTTTGCCATGATAACTGGTCCCAAGTCACACTTATTAGCTTTTAGAAGCTAGAAAGTCCTATAAAATTACATATTTATTTTTAGTCTTAGTAACTATAGTTTTCTCAATTGTAAAGTGAGGTGTTTAGACTAAGTTCATTTCCTAAGCGTCTACCAGTTCTAATATTCTCTAGTTTCCAGGGGCCAACAGCCTTCCTACTTGGTTTATTTGAAAGTCAGCTCTAGAACTATCACCAATAGTGATACTTCCCAAAGTATGTGCACACGTACGAACAGAGCTCTTTACTATAGTATTGCTTTTAGTCACAAAACAAGTAAATCGTGACCACCCTCCCAAAGCCCTGGGAAAACATCATCATCTATGAATAGAAAGTTAAATTATAGAACATAGCTGCAAATGGATATGATGCCATTTAAAAAGAATGAGTCAAACCTGCATGTGTAGTTGTGGAAAAGAGTTTATAATATAATTAAGTGAGGAAAAATGCTGTCGTAGAACAGTGCTATGGTATCCCCCGTTTGTGTAAATCTCTAGAAAGATGCAAACACACACACACAGATTAATACAGTGAAGAATACACAGCTAAAGGTATGGAAGATACACAAGGACATGGCAGAATGCACAAAACTGATAACAGAGATGTCCTTTAAGGTGATGAAGAAGGATTGAGGTAGAAACATTTTTGCCTTGTATTTAATGCATTTTTATATTTACGGGGATTTTTTCTTGTCACATGTCTGCTTTGGAAATGGAAACATTATTTTCTAGACTTCCATTCTAAAGAGGAAAGAAAGGAGGATTTTCTCCAGGTCCCAGCACTAGGCAGAGCTGTTTGAAAGTATTTTGGAAAAGGTAAGTCACTTTGTCAACGGGAACCATTATTATTGCTTGCAGAGCAAAGACAGGCCTTTGAGAGCCTGCACCCAGTGCGCAGTCACACACAGGCACTAGGGGGCTTCCTTTGCTAGCACCATTTTACTCCAGCTCCCCTATCCATTGTCATTCAGAAGAAAGTTTGTTGTACAGTTTCTTGTGGTTTTCTTCAGTCTTTTCATATTTAATTATTAGGGCTTTCAGAAAAAGAATTTGAATACTTTCTTCCTTTTTCTAAGCTATGTAGAGTTTAACAATCATTGATAGTATGTCCTGTGAACGTTCAGAACAATTTTCCTAGACAGTCATCTAGGCCTAGTGCCTTTTGTTTCTTAGTCCTCACCGGAGAACATGCTTATTGATTTTAGAGAGAGAAGAAGGGAGGGAGAGGAATACGGACGTGAGAGAGAAACATCAATAGGCTGCCTCTTATACAGGGATCTAACCTGCAACCTAAGCAAAGGTCTTGACCAGGAATCCAACCTGGGGCCTTTCAGTTCACAGAAAGATGCTCCAACCAACTGAGCCACACTGGCCAGGACTAGGCCTCGTGCTTTTTTTTTTTCTTGCAAGAATACATCAACAACTTGTGCTTCATCTATGGAAATTATTTAAATTTTCTATTTGTCTTGGGGTCAATTTTGATAAATTGTGTTTTTTAAGATACACAAATTACATATAAATGTTCAAATATATTGCATAGATTATTGACATAGTTTCCTTCGATTTTCAAAAATTTCCTTGAGTTTAAAGGTTACTTCCTCATATTTTGTATATTTTTACTTTCTCCTTTAAAAAAAATTATTATAGTGTTTTGCTTATTTTACTGAAATTTTGTCAAAGACCTGCAATTTTTATTAATTCTACTAATTTCCTGCTTCCCAGAACATTGTCTTAAATATTTATTATTTATTTCATTCTACTTTTTTAATATTTCATTTATCCTTTTGCTATTTTTATGACCTAAGAGAGAAAATTAATTTATTTTCTTTTTTTTCTATTTTTGGCATACTATGTAAGACTATGAATTGTCCTCTAATCACGGCTTTTACTGTAGCTCATGGATTCTGACATAGAGTAAATATTTAAAACCATTTTTAAAAATCCAATAATTTTATTTTGTAGTTCCCTTTTGACCTAAGACTTAAAAGAGAATTTTTTTTTTAATTAGCTACTGGGACTTTTATAAATATATTGTTTTTATTTATGATTTTAAGTCTTATTGCTTTTAGAAACTAGTTTCTATCTCCATTTTACTCTTTGGAAATTATAGTGATCAATCTTCATGGATATTCCATGATTGCTGAAAAGAAAAGTGCATTCTCTATATCACAGGGCAAAATTCAATATACAGTATACCCATAAGATCCACCTTATTAACATGTTTACCTTTCCTGTCTACTTGTCAGCACTTGCGCTGAAAGTAAGATGTGAAATCTCCCCTCCACAATTAGTATTTTTCATGTCAAATACTGAGAAATAGATGATCTACTTCAATTTAAACTAGAACTAAAAACTCATTTTAGGCAGAGACAAATGATGTCACTATATGAAATACTTAAAAGGAAAGTCAATTTGTATCCACTATAACTTGAATATGTTTCATATCCCTATAGTCTTAGGATCACTATCTTAAAGTGGAAATCTTTATTACAAAATGGTAAGTGAGTTTATTAGGATAAAAATCAGCTATTTTCCCAGGGAACTGCTTTTTCTATCATATCAAAACATTTAGCTAAGAAATAGCATGAATAGGAGAAGGAAGGGAACAGTGAAGGGAGGATAACAGGTCTGCCTGTTTCTTTTATAGATACCATTATAATCAATGAAAAATATAATATTTGACCATTATAGGTCAGTTTTTCCAAGCATACAGTTCTTTCAAAACATAGCTTCATATTTTACTTCAGGGAAGTTTGTGTGGATTGCAATTTCAAGTAGTAGTTTTTGTTTTTGTTTTTGAGTATCTTATTTTGTGTTTATCTTTCTTTAGAGTCTCCATGTATTCCTATGTTGGATTTTTTCCTGCTTTTTATAATTATTACCTTCTCTTGGAATATCCCCCCTCTTCTTCTTTTCTTAGCTCTTTTAATTCCTATCCTTTGTATCCACTTAAATCCTTTGCATCTATTGTCTCACAGACAACTTTGTTTTAGTCATTTTTGAATTCATTATTCTTTTTATTCAAATTTATTTTAGTAGTCCGTCAGCACTTTTTGCGTTT
The DNA here is from genome assembly GCA_004026585.1 of Noctilio leporinus. NCBI lineage: Eukaryota > Metazoa > Chordata > Mammalia > Chiroptera > Noctilionidae > Noctilio > Noctilio leporinus. Next base: position 105,670 of record PVIW01004297.1, read on the forward strand.
GTCTATTTCTATTAAGAATTTTAAATTTGTAGTTCCAGTGCTGTCTGTTAAAAATATTTTATTTATTTTTTGGTTTTTTTGTTTGTTTGTTTGTTTGTTGTGTTTTTAGAGAGATAGAGAGAGGAAGGGAGAGGGGGAGAGAAACACTGATGAGAGAGAGAATCTTCAGTTAGTTGTGCCGCCTCCAACTGGGTACCTGGTCCGCAACACAAGTATGTGCCCTGACTGGATCAGCAAACTTTTGGTTTGCAGAAGGATGCCCAACCCACTAAGCCATACCAGTCATTTCTGTCATTTCTTGCTCAATTCAATTTAATTCATGTTGGAGTGTTGCTTTGTTCTCTTCTGCTTTGTGAGTTTTTTAAAAGCATTTTCATTAGCTGTAAAGGAAGGTTTAATTTATACTTTCTGTATTCCGAGTGTGACATTTATTTCTACTTATGATGAAGTGTGCTGGATTTTACTGCTTGCTATTGGGCAATGTTCAGCTGTAACGCTGGGGTCCAAGGTGTTTTGTTACCTACTGTTTCTTGGCTCAGGAGTGCCCTCATCTGTTGCTATGGTGAAGTGCAGTTTAAAAAAAAAATGAATGGCACTTTATTTCTGTGGTTGGGGATTCTGTATTCTTTGGACTCCTTGATATTACCATGCCTTTTATCTTCAGCCCCTTCCTCATTTTGCCATCAGACCTCCAGGAGACATTTCCCCTTTCTGAGGGGCCTTTCATTCCCCTGCAAGTGCCACCTTCCCAACACTGCCTCTCTGGGTTGCCTCTTCCTTTCTACACTCTAGTCACCAGTTTTCTGATACCAGGTCACAAAAAAAAAAAAAAAAAAAAAAAATCCATTGGAAGAAGAGAGCCCTGTTGTTAATGCATATATATATTTTTAGAAATTATTGGAAGTACTTTCATACAAGATTTTCACCAACAGCTGATGGTTCAAAACAGACAAAATCTGTTTCTCTGAACCCAATTTTCAATAGTTCATATGTAAAAATGTATAAAGAATATTACCTAAAACAACCATGACCAATGCTCCCATTAAAAAATAAAGCAGTACAACAGAATAACATTTCAATCTCCCCTTTTGGCTTCTTCAAATATATATCTAAATAAGATACAGTATTATTTCACATGTATCTACCTTTATATAAGGCTGTCATATTATAAACATTCCTCTGAAACTTGCTGTTTTCTCTTAAACTTACTTTTTAAGATTTATTATGTGGCTATGTGTATCTCTACTTCACTGATTTTTAACTACCATGTAGTATTCCACTGTGTGACTATACATAATTTATATATGTGTTCTTTCCTTTATAAGCATTAAAGTCACCTTTATTATTTTTCTCTTATTAATAATGCTCCTATGGGCTGTCTTATGTATGTCTTCTTGCATACATGTATAAAAAAGTCTATATCTGAGAGTGGAATTTCTGGATTGTGTCTTCAACTATATGAAATAGTGCCAATTATTCTCCAAAGGAATTGCAATGCATTACACTGCCAAAGAAGTGTAAAATTCTTATTGCTCTGTATCCTTAACAATACTGTTATTGTTAAAATTTTCTGATATGTAGCAAATCTGTGTATGAAATTACCCTGATTTTATATTTCCAGTTTTATTAAGGTATAAATGATATTTAACATTATATAAGTTTAAGGTGAACAACATTATGATTACATATAAATATATCAAAATGGTTACCATGAGAAGTTTAATTAACACCAACCACCTCTCATAGTGACAATATTTTTCCTGTGCTAACTTTTAAGAGCTACACTCTTGGCAACTTTCAAATACACAATATAGCACTGTTAACTATAGTTACCATGTTGCACATTAAAACCCAGAACTTATTATAATAATCAAAACAGCATGGTGTTGGCACAAAAACAGACACATAAACCAATAGAACAAAATCAAAAGCTCAGAAATAAAACTATACATATCCAGTCAACTACTAACTGACAATGGGACAAGAATATTCAATGGAGAAAAGACATTCTTTTCAATAAATGGTGCTGGGAAAATCACTTATTTACAAAGAAAAGAATGAAACTAGACCCCTCTCTTACACTAACAAAATTTACTTAAAATTGACTAGAAACCAAGTATAAGATTGAAATCATAGAACGAGAAGAAAATAGAAAAAGCTCCTTGTATTGGTCTTGGGGATGATTTTTTTATATAACATCCAAGGAACAAAGAACAAAAGCAAATAAATAAGTGGGACTACATCAAACTAAAAAAGCTTCTGCACAACAAGTAAAACCATCAACAACAAGAAAAGGCAACCTGCTGAATGGGAGAAAAATCTATAAACCACCTATCTGATAAAGGGTTAATATCCAAAATATATAAGGAACTCAATACAACTAAACAACAATAATAACAACACCCCCCAAACAATCCAATTTACAAATAAAAAAAAGGAAAATTAAAAAAACAAACAGAAGAAAGGAAAATGCCAATCAAAAGCACAGCAAGATACCACCTAGCACCTGTTAGAATGGCCATCATCCAAAAGGCAAGAGATTAACAAATGTTGATGAAGATCTGAAAAAAGGGGAAGCTTTGTGCACTGTTGGTGGGATTATAATTGGTATGGTAACTATAGAAGGCAGTAGGGGGGTTTCTTTAAAAAATTAAAACTAGAACTCCCATATATGCATATAACCCAGCAATCCCCATTCTGTGCATACAAGGTCTGTCCCGAAAGTATCACCCAAGCAAACTGTTTTAATCATATTGACATTGATTTGATACTTTCAGAACAGACCTCATATGCCCAAAGGGAATGAAATTGCAACCTCAAGATAGTGGTACTCCAGTGTTCCTTGCAGCATTCCTGACAAACAGCCAAGTTATGGAAATAACCTGTGTCCAACAAGATATAAAGGAATAAAGAAAATGTAACTTTTTTCAACCATTAAAAGATAATCCTGCCATCTGCCACAACATGGATGTCCCTTGAGAGCATTATACTGAAATAAGTCAAAGATAAGCACCATGATCTCACTTTTATGTGAAATCCAAAAATCCAACTCCAGTACCCCTGTGAGCTATTTGTTTTCAGCTTCATTTCCCCCTTTCTGAGGCAAGGTAAACACAGAAAGTAATTGTCCCCCTTTGCCATTAGGAAGATCTTTTTTTCTCCCCTTGTCTACTTTTCACTGAGAGGTTAGAGCTTAGAGGTTCCTGGCATTACTTGAAGGACTCTGTTCAAGGTCATCCATGAAACCTGATGTTTTATTTTCCTGAAATAGGCAATAGGCTTTGGAGTAGCCATCCCATCCACACATGCTCACTGTAGCTGAATTTTCAATCTCCTCTTTTTATTCTAGGATTCCCTTTCACTTGGAACTAAACCACACAACTAGTTATATGTACGCTTCATCTGGTATTTCTAGGTATTTTGTAGTTGAAGAGTATTTTTCAGAGACTTAGTCTGCTATATTTTATACTATTGCTTTTCCTTAGTGCACTTTAAAACTTTCATGTCACTAGACTTGACCATTATTAGTAGCTGTTCAGTTCCTTGAAATTACTCACATCATGCTAACATAAGCTCTTTAACACCATCCTAGTACCTCGTCCACTGTCCCCACACATTCACTAGTGTTCCCCAATCCAGTGCTCTCCATAAGGTTTGCTGGGAGAGAGAGTCGATCTGAAGAGCCTTTTGCCACTGACATGCACCAAATAGTTGCTGAAATTGTTTGCGCTCTGCTGCCACTCCTCCGGGAAAAACCATTTGCCTTCTTTGGCCACAGGTATTTAAAATCTTCCATCACAAGTCCTCGGTTAATGTTGTTCTTTGTGTGTGTGAGATGTATACCATTTGTATTCCACTGCTCCATCACGGCTTGTAGGGGTGCTTGGATAAGTACAGTTATTTAATCATAAATAAGCAAGAGTGCTGTTCTCTGACAAGGAAGTTAGAGGCACATTGTGCAACAGGGACATAAAAAGGTCAATGCCAGATGGTGTGATGAACAGTACAAACCCAGGGTTCCTTGCAGCATCTTCTCTGTGGAAAATAGCCCCAGGATGTTGGATAATTATGATCAGTCACAACTCTTACAATTGGCTGGTTTGTATAGTAATCATACTTTTAGGCAAAAAAATCAGGACTAGCGCAATCAAGATTATAGCAGTAACTTAGAGTCCACTTATTTAAAAATGATATAAGTAGCATGTGCTAGGTTGTGTAATTTTAAGGTTATAATGTGAACTTCAGAGTTTTGACTGCCTCTTAGTCAGTTTGACTTGGGACAGGTTTCTTATGATTTTTAAATTAATTTTCTTCTTTGTAAAGATGGAATGACAGTACTTTCTTATGAGGATTCAATGAATAATGATCATAAATTATTTGGTATGTAGTAAGGGCTCACCAAATTTTGGCTACTACATAACATTTACAGATATGGTCAGCCAAAAAATAAAAAGCACCCATTATCCTATGAAGCAATTTAAAATTCTGATGTGGTTCCATAGTATTTTTACATATAAGGTCCTCTTTTATATCTTTTCCTTACCTTGCTTTCACTTATTATTGCTGTGGAGGTCACATTGCTTCATGACTTATTTTATCAGTCTCCCTTTGTGGACATAGAATTTTTTTGTATTTTCCTCTTATAAAAATACTTCAGTGAACATTCTTCTAGAAAATTTGGTATATGTCTCATCCGTTTCTTAAGATAATTTTCCAGAATTTAGGTTAAATGACATACCCATTATCAAAGCTCTTTATATATCTTTCCATGTTACCTGCAATTTACACCTCCTCAGCAACGAACATGGGACTGAGTTTCCCTTTTTCTCCCCTCTGGCACTATTGTCTACAAATATATCTAATGTCCACAGCAGTTTGCAAAGATTTGGTCCCAGGACAGCTTTGATACTTTTAAAAAGCATTGAGGACCTCAGACAACATCTGCTTAAGTGTGATACAGTGTCAATATTTACTAATTAGAATGCGATCAGGGTGATAGCACAGGTAAACATGGCTATGTTCCTCTCACAACCACATCAAAATTACAGCTAACATATAGAACAACCATTACTCAGAACTGTCAGAAATCGAGTTGAATGGAAGTCTGACAACTACGGAATTAAAGAAACCACATGCATCCAGACTGGTAGGAGGGGCGCGGGCATAGAACAGGTCAGTCCCTCATCCAGGTGTGGTGGATAAAAATTCAGGAGGGATGTCTCAGGAGTGAGGAGTCCCAGCCCCACACCAGCCCAGGGCTCCAGAGCCAGGAAGATAAGTCCTCACAGCTTCTGGCTGCACAAACCAGTGGGATTGAGTGAGTGGAAGAAATTGCTGGAGCTCCAAAAAGTTCCTCTTCAAGAACCCACACCCAGACTCACCTACTCAGACTCACTCCCTCTGAGCTCCAGCACCAGGGGCAGCTTGAAAGGCACCAGTGGTACAGGGAGAACTGTGGTGTCTGGCATCAAGGCACGCAGAGGCCATTGTTCATTTTCTAAATCCTCCCCCCACAGAGCCAGCAAGCTGGTGCCAAACCTGAGACCCTATCACCCTGGCTGACGCTGTTTGCCCCTCCCTGAAGATCCCCAGAGACTCCATCCTACCCAATTTATGGGCCCACCAGGCTGCTTTTCCATGTGAATGGCTGGTCCTGGCTCAGGCTGCACAGCTTCCTACCTCCTCTCAAACAAGCAACAGCTGCCTCAGGGGGCCCCAGCACTTGTACCCCTTAAGTAGCCACAGGCCCGGCACTAGCAGCAGCCTGGATTCACAGCTTGGCTTCCCTGGGAATCTCCAAGCCCAGCACAGGTAATAGCATCTCAGGTTGCGTTAGAGCCCAGGCAGGGTGGTCCTAAGCAAACACTGGTAAGGGCTGACCTTGGCCTGCACCACTCAGAAACCCCAGAGTCTGCACACCCACTGGGCAGCTACAGACCACATCAGAGCACCACCACCTGCCCCTGCAAAGTTGATCCTCCACAGAGGGCCGAGGTTAGTGGTCGTGGTCACAGCCAGTCCTTGCAGCTGACTGGCCTGGGTAAATCCCTCCCATTGATCTGCCACCAGCAACCAAGGCTCAATTACAAGTGGAGGGTGTACTCAGCCTACATGAAAGGTGCACCTCGACTACCCAGCTTCGGTGATCAGGGAGGCACTGGACCCTACAGAACACCTACTACATTAGACCAGGAAACTCAGACAGGATAGCCATGTAAAGTACAGTATGGGAAATGGAGTGGCTGAAAGAACCTACACATGACCCATGGACATGAACAATGGTGTGGGGACTATCTGAGGGAGTGAGGGATGCTGGGTGGAGGGGGGCAAACAGGGGGGAACTGGGACAACTGTAATAGCAAAATAAATAAAATATATTAAATAAATAAATAAATAATAAAAAGAAAAGGTCTCCCCCGAGACCTTTAGATAAAGTAGTTCACTTCTGAACCTTGACTTAATGGCATTTCCTTTAGATAGGGGGCTTTCCATTAATAAACAAGTGCATTATAGGAAATATTAGACTTCTGTTTTTAAGGCCATGTCTCGCCAACTTGAAGATAAAAAATTTCGGCAGAACAGCTTTGCTCATGGTTTTTAAGTTTGGGAGGCATGCCTTTGGATATTCTTAATGACAAGGAACTTTATGAACATTATATTCCCATTATGAAGGCAGATGCACTCATTTTAATAAATCACAGGTAAGTGATTAATCTTTTTAGAAATAGTTATCTATAGAAAAATGTAGTTTGGCAATTCTGACACAACTCATACAGGAGGACAACATTCTAAGTGTTTGATTTCATTTCCTTTGAGGCCACCTGTGATATTTTTACTGGGCACAAAATGGTATCAATATAAGATGAAAAGAGCATATGGTTGTTTAAAATATGTGCGTGTGTGTATGGTCCAACATGCATGTTTTACCACGTAACAAACATTAGTTGAATAAATGAATACCAAAGCGTTCTCATCTAGAGAGGGCAGCAGGAGCAGATCCCTATGTTTTGAGCTGTGTGGACATGAAGGAGAGGAGGAGTGGTTGTCTTTTTGTGAATTTTGTTCCAGGCTCATTTAGCTCCATGGCATCTGACTATTGCTCTGTCTTGTGAGATGTGTGTACAGATGCCATTCTTCTGGCAGGACCAAAGTGCTCACATTCTGTAAAGCTTCCCACTAAACTATGCCTATCAATGGCCCTTCCTCATCTAACATCCCCATAGCAATGACTGTGGGGCCAGCCTTCTACCCTTAGACACCATTAGAGTCTGTCATGCATTTGTCCCCATTCACCTGCTCTTTGTCTCCTCCATGTACATTCCTAGAAGGCAGAAGCTTTGGTCTCTGTTTCTTTTATTTCCCCCACAAAGGCTGGAACAAGGCACAGGCCACCATGGGCAGTGTGTGTCAAGAAGTTTACACGAATAGCTACAAAACATGGAACCTGTTCGAAGCACCTTGAAAACAGAGACAATCCCGATCACTATGACATGTTCCCTCCATTCATTGTCCATCTTCAATTTATGGCTAAGTCCACCAGCTGCCCCCTGGGTGACCCAAGTCTATTCACCTTTTGCCATTTCTGTCCCAACCATCTTTGCCCAAGTGTGACTCTCACAGGGATAAGTTGTGTATGTCGCTGGCCACACAGAGTGAATGCTGAGGTGGCCACTGTGTGCAGTAGCTTACCTAAACTCTCGACAGCTCTCTGAAGAACTTTCCCCCACGCAAAAATGAAAGAGAAATCAGTCAGGGATGTTGCCCTTATACAATACAGAAAACCCTCCTAACATCCCCCCCAGGCCCCTCCTCAGGGGATCAGAATGCAATCATCACAACTACTGGCTCCCTCTCTCTAGGTTTTAAAGGTTCTCCCCAAACCCTGTGCTCTAGAGTCTTCCCTCTTCACTCCTGCCCCTCCCAGGTTTTCAGCCAGTTCTCCCTTCTGGACGCTGTGGCTCTCAGTTGTTTCCGATTGAAATAAAACCAGGCCTGCTGAGGGTCTCTCAGTCCTCCCCACATTCACCGGCATCAGGTGTTGGAGCCTGGTGGCCAGAATGGGAATCTGGCAGGTGGGGTGGGTGACTGCGGCTGCCTCACTCCAACTGTCCTCGAACCCTGCCCGGGCATTTGTGCTGTTCTCTGCTCTCTGGATGGAGCCCCAGTTACATACTGGTTAGGCTGCTGGTGCTTGCCCCATAGCTCTGGGGGGGTCTGCCCTTTTCGTCTCTGTCCTTGGCAGTTCAGTTTGGATAATTCCTATTGGCATTAGGGTCTCTGATTCTTTCCTCAGCTATATTCAGTCTGCCGCTGAGCCTGCCAAAGGAATCCCTCATTTGGGTTGCTGTTTGTTCAGACAACTTGCGTTTGACTCTTTCTGGTAGTTTCCACTTCTCTAACGAACTTCCTCACTTGCTCATGCATGGTGTCCACCTTTTCCACAAATTCCTTTGCCATCTCAAATATAGGGATTTAAAGTCCCTGTCTAATAGTTGCACTACCTGGGGCTTAGCTGAGTCTGATTCTTTTGGTTGCTTTGGCTCTTGACATTGGAGATAGACATGTTTGAGAACTAGATGTGCATGAAGCAGAGACCGCAAGATGTATTTTTCACTCCTGGATTTGAGCCTATCTCACCTGCTGCCAGGTCATCAACACGGGGAGTTGAATCAACCTAGGCTGGAAATAACCTATGGCTGGCTTTTGTGTTACTATTGTCACTTCTGGGCAACGGCAGCTTCCAAGTCCCCTGTGTTCCTATGTGCTCAGCATGGAGACTGGGCCACTGGAAAATTTTCCTCAATGTTTTAGTCTTTCCAGTGCCTTATAGAACGGTTGCTCTCCACTTAGACAGCTGTTGCAGGTTACTGATGTTCGGGGCCAGCCTCTGGGGTAAGATGGGGAGTCCTGGGATGTCCTGGTGCATCCAGGCCTTGTGGGTGGGACTCTCTGAGCAGGCCTGCCCCGTCTCCCTGTGGGTGTTCTTACTTGGAAGTGCCTGTTCCTCCACAGAAGTAGAAATTTGGGTACAGATGTGGGCCCAACACCTCTTCCTTCTCCTTCCCCAAAGATAGAGGCTTAATTCTTCCATCCCCTGCAGCCGTGCAGCGGGGTAAGTGCCTGATGTCCCTCCTGCAGTTGCTTGAGGCCTTTGCTTAGTAGGAAATAAAGACCTGTGCAGGGGCCCCGAGTTTAGAGTTTAGTGCCCATTGTATGGCCACACCAAGTTCCACTGCCCACCTGCCCCACCCAGGGGCTCTTTCTGGCCTCTTTCCTTGTTCTTAGCCTTTCTTGCGAACCCATAGTGGAGGCCCATGGAAAAGGGCCTGCAAGTGGTGTGAATTCCACCTGACAGCACCACCTCTCGCCCCTGCCTCACGTTGGTCGTTGGTCGTTGGTCTCCAGCACTTTGTTACCATTTTAGCTGATGTCTTCTTCCTCCGGTGGCCAGCAGACACACCTTCCTCCCGTGCTTTGTGTACAGGAGCCAGTTTGCATGCCCCACCTCTCTTTAGTGGTGCTGACTCTCCCTGGAATCTGGTTCCTAGTCTGACTTGCAACCTCACCTCTCCGAGGAGTTGAAGAAAAGCTGTGATCCGGTAGTTTGTCAAGCTTTTTCTCATCATCAGGCTGAGAGAAGCATTCCTAGTTTTCTGCAATTCTGGGCAAGAGTGGGAATTCTTTACTGGACTATTGAAAGAGCCAGTGAGCCGGTCACAGACCATGTGTCCTCGTCCGGCCCATTAGACCCAGAGGTATGAATAGCAAGCTTGGTCCTGACACACTTTCCTTAAATCCCTTGGGTGGCTTCCTGCCTTTCTAAGGATGACCAAAATCCTTCATGAGGTCTAGACTAGGCCCTGGGCTACCTCCTTTACCGTCATTTGCCCCATGTCCCGCTTTGCTCTTGGAAAACTCTCGTTTTATATTTATTCTCTTCTGTCTACTCCTGCTACCTCCCCTTGCCAAGCTTTGTCCTGCTCATTCAGACCTAAGATTCAACTCTTTCCCCAGGGGGACTTTGCTTGATGCTACCACACCCCGAACTGTCTAGTGTTCACACGTGCCCCTGACCACTAGTTGTCCGATCATTTCGATTAAGTTTGTCTCCCCAGCCAGTCTCTAAGTTGCAGGAGGAAAGAGACAGTGCTTATCCATAGGTCCCTGGTGGCTAATACACCAGCCAGCAGCTCCCTCCATAAATGTATGTTGCTTTTGTGATTAAACTGAAAATGGATGGAACCAACTCAGGGGGTCTGCTTGCATGTACCTGCTTTTGTTCTGTTGGTTGCAACCACCTCTTGTTGTTTCTGGGAATGGCTATTCATTAAAGGGACTAGTTGTAACCAGCCTCACCTTGAACTGGCCTTGGGGCCCAAGTGCCATCCAACTGCCACTTGTCTTGTTCTAGAAAGTTAGATGATCTTGGAAAATGGCCTGGACCACAGACAGTCTCTCATGTGGAGGTACCGCTGGTAAAAAAATAATGTTTAGATTTCTGGAATTAGCAGAAAAGAAAGACATGAGGACACACCATGTTTTATTCAAGTGACTATAGTAACAGGAAAAGATCCTTGGAAAAGTTACTAACCGACACCTTTCTACTTACAGCTTTAATGCACCAATTGAGGCTGTTCTCTCTTGTGACACAACATGCTTTGTTGGATTTGAAGAGGTAGTAAAGGAAATAGAAGGTGAAATGATTATGATAATGCTGAATTTTTTTGATAATGTTGAGTACTTTATTGACATATTTGATAGTTTCTCAGCTAAAGTTCAATCAGAAGTGACTGCAATGAGTAGAAAATGAGCTCGAGTTTTATTTAACATAAATGGACAGCTGTTGGTTGCATGTAAAAATGAGAGAATGCAGGTCATACCACCGTATACCAATAGGTCTTAGAGAAATAAAAATGCAGGACTTATAGAACGTGAGACCTTGACGGTAACTCTGTCCCTGGTGTCAGATCTTCAAAAGGGAATATATGGAAATAAATATCTTGTTGTTTTCGGTAAGTTTCCTTTGTTATAAATGTATACTTTTGTTTAGTTTTAGGCTGGAAAGACATAACCAGAGGAGGTTTTGATGTGCATGTGCGCCCAGGAAATCACTTCTATCTCAGGGAGCCTTCCAATGAAACCTTCCTCCAGGACCACATCTACAAGTGCCTAAAAGTGTCATCTCTTGCCATAGTGTAGGTAGTTTTCCTTTTTGTCCTAACAATGTCAGTGATTACATGATACTCTTTTTAATTCTTCAGAAGTAGCGGATCATTTTTATTCAGAAATTGGGAAGTGACACATTTGCTACTGTCAGGTGATTTGTTATATAGAAAGGTATTTCTCCATGAAGCATTTATGTAGCTGGGGACAAGACAAAAAGACCCTGGAAGGGTCTTTTGTCTTTGTACTGGTATTTCATTTGAGTCTCATTTGTAGCAAGTTTGTCAACCAAGTTCCTGCTTGGTAAATAATCCACTTTTTTCCCTTCAATTATTTTCACTGTGAAAATGACAGACAGGGGGACATGCTTGAAATTAAACTATTGCATCACCTACACTGGGCCTCAAAGCTTGATCTAATCTTTCGAAACATAGGGTCATCCCACTGAATAAGAAAACGTAACCTACACTTGGTTAAAACAAGAGCGTCCTAAACAGCCATTGCTGTCTGCTCTGCTTAGCCCTGAGAGTGCCTGTAAGCCCCGGTCCTGCTCCAGTGGGTCCCCCACATTAGTTGCCCATTGGTTCTGGGTGGCCCTGCTGCTGCACTGGCAGGGACTGGCTTTGTCCAGGGGGAGTTCACCCATGGACAACCAATCTAGAATCTGGCCCTTGGTGTATGGAGTGGCCAAGTATACAAATGCCACATCCCATAAGCTACCACAGCCTTGCTCTGTGACCACTTGATATTGACATGGGGAGGAAGCAAAACAGCTGGAAACAAATAGGAGCTAAAAAGGGGAAAAAGCAGGAATAGGGAAAAGCAACTAAGAACACTACACATGAGATGGGTAAATGCCTGCTGATGACAACAGAGAGGCACCTTGTCTCTGAGCTGTGTGAACCCAGCAGTTTCCAGACTGTTTCTTGGACCCCGGTTGTTGTATAAGACACCCTGATTTCCTTCTTACTTTCTATGGATCATCACAATAAACTCTACTACTTGATTGTTGTAACCCATGACTCTTTCTATGGCTCAAACTGCTTAGCCCAATTCTGTTATAGATTAAAACATTAACTTTTAAAGCATTGATATGTTTATGACCACATAATATGAGTTTGTATTTTTGTTAATACTTTGTAAATTGTATATAAAAAGTCTTAGTAAATAAGAGCAAGGAGGCCCTGGCTGATGGCACAGTGGACAAGGCACCAGCCTGCGAACCCAAAGGTTGCTGGTTTGATTCCCAGCCCAGGCACATAACCAGGTTGCAAGCCAGGTCTCCAGCCAGGTCTGAAGCTGGAGGCAGGTGAAAGGCAACCATACATTGATGTTTCTTTCCCTCTCTGCCTCTCTCCCTTCCCCTTTCTCTGAAAAATAATAAAATCTTAAAAAAAAAAAAAGAAAAGAAAGAAATTGAAGTGATATAAGAAAGAGGCTACCAGCCAAGGATGGTAGGCAGCCTCTTAAAAAAAAAAATAATAATAATAATAACAATAAATATTAATAAGAGCAAGGAAAATGCATACAGGAGGCATTTTTCATAATTTATCATTCCCTTTTAACAAAGTACAACTAATACATAATCCACTGCAAAGAAAGGGCTTTGATTTAGAATTTGCATAACAAATTTGGGCTACAAATAACCTCAAGCAAATGATGTTTACTACATGCTGTCCTGTGCTGGGCTTTCCTCTCTCGTAGATGACTCCCAGGGTTTCCTTACAGAATGAATGCTACCAAAGTAATCTAGATTCTCAACTATGAACTTAAACAATTTTCAGTTAATATAGTGCACAAATGGAAACCTCCCCATGAAGCCAATGCCAGGCTTTTGGGGTGGCTTTCACACCCGCCTCTCCATCTGGCGGCGGTAAGGTCCACTCAGGAACTCCGAGAGTTTCCAAGCCCTGAGCTGGAAGGGAGAGCCAGACCCCTTACTGCCAGTGTCTTCTCATTGTTGGGTTTGGACATTGACTTCATCGTGGGAGACTTCTGACTATTTTTAGGCAAAACTTAGTAGAAATGAGAATCATTGTTACTTCCCCCAAATTTTCCAATATAGAAATCAGGCTGGATTTCTTGTTAAGCATTTTATTTTGAGATAATTGTAGAGTTGCATGTGGTTGCAAGAAATAATACAGAGATACCCATATTCCCCTAAGAGTAACAGTGCACAAAGTTCAACCAGGATATTGACAGTCACACAGTCAAGATACAGAGCATACCTAGATCACAGGCTCCCTCCTGTGGCCCTTTGAGAACCACACCTCCGGCACTCCTCCCTGCCAATCCTTACCGTGTTCTCTAGGACTATATCATGAATGTGAGAGAAATGGGGTCATCCAGTATGTAACCCTTTGGGGTTGGCTTTTTTCACTGGAAATTCATCTAGTGAATCTAGATTTTTTTTTTTTAAGTCACATGAAATCAACCTATCCTCTGGTCATACCACACCCCACCTGGGCCTTCATGCAGCCAATAGTGGTACACTGTTTGGGGGAGATTTGTAACCTATGAAATCTCAAACAGATTTTAGAACTATTAATATGGGACTATCTTCTTTCAGAGAGCTTGTGTACCAGCAAGAAGGACTGAGTATTGGGCCAAAGGGATATTTCAGATTCTACACTTTCACTCTGATATAACTCAACATAAGTGTATAGTAGTTACAGTTTATCACCACTAGATATTAAATTTCAATTTGATTTTTTGTCTTACATGTAAAAATTTAAAGAAAAAAAAGCTCATAGTCCTATGATGACTTTTTTTCCTTTGAAGAGCTATAGATTCATAAGCTTATTTTTTTGAAAATTAGCTTATTTTTATTACGTTGTTTTATGTAGCATAAGCTTTAAAGTTAAAGTAGAATAATTCCAGTTATCTCATTAAATTCTCACAACCCTTAGAGAGTGCTATTTTTCTACCAGCTCTACAGATAGTAAAATTTCCTTAAACATGTATTTTCATAATCTCTTAATCAAGGATTATAACTCATGTTACTAACTAAAACATTTGTGATACATAAAGATTTAACAGTGCATTTCTCCCCTAAATGTGAGGTCATGATACCATTATGAAGGCTTCAAAAAGAAAGTTTTCTCATACGCTGAATTCTAAATTCCATATTTTTCTATCAGCTCTTTTGCTTTAGAAATATAGTTATTCATGGCATCTTCCTTCGATAATCCTGGAAAGATACAAACAGATCATCTCACTATGGATGTACTGGGAAGCTAAGGAAATTTGTTGAACTTATTTAAAAATTAACCACCTTTTTGGAGGTTCCATGCTTCCCACTTAGCCTTGCCTTTTAAATCCAACATTCCTGGACACTCTGTCAATAGGAGGATAGACATATTTTCAGGATTACTTTTTATTACACACTTCTAGAAACATTGTTCAAACAAAACATGTCACTATTCTTAAGATGACAATGAATACCAATATTGATGTCTCCAATTACAGATTGTTTGTAGAGCCCGTAGAGTTCTCGCAGTTCTTCATCATCTGGCCTTGTTTTCAGCTTCCTTACATCTTCAGCTGCCTGATCAAAATCAGCCTAAAGGAAAGGGGGAAAAGGCACACAGTACCTTCTCTTAAGTTGATGAGGTCCTGTGTGTTTGGGGGCTTTTTACCACCAAGCAGGGGAAACTCACAAAGCAATAAGGGGGTTTCAAGTACAAATAAACTACTGCTGCTCTGGCTCTACCAGAATGATCATACATTATAATTTTGCTATTTACCTGATATGCAAATAAGATATGGAGAAGGAAAGGTAATTCTGAATACTGAAATTGTTTAATTTGTTTAAAAATTGAAAAAGACTCAAGACAATGGGAAAATATCCTGTGTTCTTGGATTGGAAGAATTAATATTGTTAAAATGTCCATACTACCCCAAGCATCCAAGCATCTACAGATTTGATGGAATCCCTATCAAAATTCCAGTGGCATTTTTCACAGAAATAGAAAAAACAATCCAGAAATTTTTATGAAACCATAAAAACTCCAAATACCCAAAGCAACTTGAGAAAGAAAATTAAATCTGGAGGTACCATTCTGAGTTCAAACTCTATTACAAGTCGACAGTGTTCAAAACAGCATGGTACTGCCCTAACACCAGGCATCTCGGTCGATGGAATGGAATAGAAAGCCCAAAGAAATCCATGCATGTAGGGTCAGGTTAATTAATCATAAACAAGCCAAGAATATAAAATGGGGTGAAGAGTGTCTCTTCAATAAATGATGTTGGGAAAACTGGACAGCTACACATAGAAAGATGAAACTGGAGCACTATCTTACACCATACACAAAAATCAACTCAAAATGGATCAAAGATTTGAGCCTAAGACTTGAAACCATAAAACTCCAAGATAAAATGTAGGTGATAAACTCCTTGCCATTGGTCTCAGAGATAATTATTTTGAATGGGACACCCAAAACCCAAGCAGCAAAAGCAGAAGTAAACAAGTAGCATAATAGCAAACTAAAAAGCTTCTGCACAGCAATGGAAACCATCAACAAAATGAAAATGCAACCTACAAAATGGCAAAAAAATATTCAAGGGAAGCAAAAAGGGGATGGATGTAATACAACAACAATAAAATTTTTTTTTAATTCAAAAAGCATATAGCTGAGAGGGGTTAATACCCCAAAAATATATAAAGAACTCATACAATTCAATAATAAAAAACACGATCTGATATAAAAATGGGAGGTAGCCCTGGCTGGTGTGGCTCAGTTGGTTGGAGCATTGTCCCATAATCAAAAGGTTATGGGTTTGAATCCGGTCAGGGCACTACCTGGGTTGTGGGTTTGTTCCCTGGTCCAGGTGTGAATGGGAGGCAAACAATCAATCCTTCTCTCCTGCATTGATATTTCTCTCTCTTCCCCCACCTCTCTCTAAAAGGAAATGTCCTCTAGTGAGGATTAAAAGTAAAGGGGTTGGGGAGGTAGACCCGAATAGACTTGCTTTTCAAAAAAGACATACAGACGGCTGACACATGAAAAAAATGCTCAACATCACTAAACATCAAGAAATGCAAATCAGCCCTGGCTGGTAGCGCAGTGGATAAGGTGCCAGCCTGTGAACCCAAAGGTCACTGGTTCAATTCCCCAGCCAGGGCACATAACCAGGTTGCAAGCCAGGTCTCCAGCCGGGTCCATAGCTGGAGGCAGGTGAAAGGCAACTACACATTGATGTGTCTCTTCCTCTCTGCCTCTCTCCCTTCCTCTCTCTCTGGAAATAATAAATAAAATCTTAAAAAAAAAAAAAAAAAAAAAAAGAAATGCAAATCAAGACCACAATGAGATATTATCTCACACTCTTTAGAATGGCTTTTGTCAAAAAGAAAGTATAAGTGTTGGTAAGTATGTGGAATAAAGGGAACCCTTACAGTCTGTGGTAGGAATGTAAACTGGTGCAGCCATTATGGAAAACATTATGGATGTTCCTTAAAAAATGAAAAATGGAAGTACTATAGGATCTAGCAATCCCATTTCTGGGTATTTATCTGAAGGAAACAAAACTTATCTTGAAAAGACATCTGTGCTCATTTTCACTGCAGCACTATTTACAATAGTCAGGGCATGGAAACAACCTAATTGTCTATCAACAGATGAATGGATAAAGAAAAAATACAATGAAATATTATTCAGCCATTAAAAGAAACACAATCCCGCCATTTGTAACAATTTGAATGCACCCCAGGACATTGTACTATGTGAAATAACTCAGACAGACAAATATTATATGCTCTCACTTATTCATGTAATATAAAAAAGACTAAACTCATAGAAGCAGAGAAAAAACTGGTGGTTACAAGAAGCAGGGGGTTGAGGGATGAGGGATATTGGCAAAAGTTAAAAAAAAAAAAAGCACCATTTTTTCCTGTAAGTTAAAAAGCACATAAATAGGTTTCTATTAAAAATTGTTTAATCAAGCCCCGGCTGGTGGCACAGTGGATAAGGCACCTGCCTGAGAACCCAAAGGTCACTGGTTCAATTCCCAGCCAGGGCACATAACCAGGTTGCAAGCCAGGTCTCCAGCCAGGTCTGTGGCTGGAGGCAGGTGAAAAGCAACCATACATTGATGTCTCTCTCCCTCTCTGCCTCTCTCCCTACCCCTCTCTCTAAAAATAATAAACTATAAAAAAATAATTGTTTAATCACATTACACTCAATGCAGCTTTCTCAATGGCCTCCATGGACACCTTCTTTGCATCTTCTGAAACCTACATTTATGATGTGTAATGGCTTTGCTACCAATTAATATCTTGTCCAGGGAACATGCCTCCCACACTCTTCAGCATCAGCGTTATTTATACCTGCTTAGTGGACTAGCTAGCTTCTGAGGGTGTGTGCCTGATTTCATTGTGTACATTCCCATAAACAAAACTTGTAAGACTGACTTCAACTAGTTTATAGAAAAGAGATGATGTTCAGACAACTTAAGAGCTGATGAGTGAAAAGAAGTTGGCTTCTTGTAAATTCTGTATACAAATATTCCGAGTAATAAACTTCATCTTCCCCTTGTGATGGAACTCTGAAAACTCTGATCTGCCTAACTTCCCAACACCCTCAGGCTGGCCTGGGGCCCTCAGCTCAGAGCTGGCCCTAGCTGCCTCCTTGGTGTATTCTTCACAGAGTCAAAGGGCTCCTAGAAACTTGGTTCCTGTCCCCTTTTTAACTTCTTAGTGTATATACAAAGGCTATGGTGATTGTTTTTCTTAATGAGCTTCTTCCATTCCTTTAAAAAATACACTGTATTTTACCTTATGTCATTTGTTTTAAACCAGGGATGAGCAGAAATTGTTGGGTATCAAACGAGACAGTCTCACTGAGGCAGTCTACCTGACCTTGCATTTTCTTTCTCCAAAGCCAGGGCTCTTTTGACCCAAAGATCCAAATGCCTAATAGAGAAAGCAGATAGCTCCACTGTAATTTCAGACCCCAGTGATGTCAGCAAAGTTGCTGGATAAAATTTCCATCCAGTACCAAAGACTTCTGTAACACAACTGAATGGTTGTTTTATAATGAACAAAAATTGATTGCACATGGGAGACCAAAGTCTCCAACCTAAATAACCTTGAAAATGGCCCCACCTCCTGATCTATTTCCTGCAGGAATCTGACAAGCATGAGTGCATCTGACAGTTGACAAACCCTCATCTCATCCGAGCTTTTTTAGGAAACTGTCAGCTGCTTTGTACATAATGTCATGATTAAGAAAACAGGCTCTGGTAAGAAAACTGCCCTGGTTAGAATCTCAGCTTCACCACTTCAGAGCTGTGTGACCTTGGGCAAGTTACTTAACCTCTCTGTTTCTTCATCTGGAATATGGGTCAATAACACCACCTTTCTACAAGATTGTGGGTAGGTTTAAATAAGCTAACATGTGTAAAATATTTAAAGTAGTGCCAGGCACACAGTGAGTGGTCAATAAAGTTTACTATTATTTTTATTGTAAGACTCTTTGAGGAAAAAGTTATAGAAAAAACTGAAAAAATCATTCACAATAAAGCAATACATGAAAAATACTTTTTATAATTAAACTAAGAATACACGATTGTTTTTATACACTCAGTTTTATCAGTAATATAAAAGACTAGAAAGAAATTTACTAAAATATGTAAAAATCACCTTTGGTTATTGATAAGCTTTTTGTCTTTTTTTTTTTTTTTTTCCGTACTTCCTATACCCTCCATATCTTCTACAACGTGCATGTATTGTCTATAATAAGGACAAAATGAAGATGCCACATTTAGCGGCAGGGCTTCCGCAGGGAATGGCAGGGCAGGGCTATTCAGAAAGGCATCAGGGTCCTCCCCTTCAGGTTTACCAGGCAACTCCTCCGTTCCTGTTTGTTGTAAAGCCTCATGCCATTTTCCAGTGACAGCAACTCAATTCCTTTTGGCAAGCTAAGCCTTGATCAGAATTCTAAGGAGTCTCAGAAACCATGCTAACTGCCTTCCAGGAAGGAGTTTTGGGAAAATTGCTCTCAGACCCTCTCCATAGAGGAGCTCGGCCCCAGACAGTTTCACAGGCAGCGTCAGGGGTTCCTGTCTCTCCTCCTTCCCCAAAGAAGCCTATTCTAGAGCAGGGCCCAGGATCATTTCCTCTTCCAGCACATCCTTCTCCAGCACCTTGACTTGGTACCTTCCTGCTCTCAGTGTGGCTCCCAAGTGGTCTCCTCTATGAGGACCTTCCCCATCCAACCACGCTGAACTTTAGCAGAAAGGACACTGGCCTTGAGTCAGGATTCTGGTTTGAATTCTATCTCTGAGACACACTACCAAAGGATTCCATGCAAGCATCTAAGCTCCTCTGAGATTCAGCTTCTGCTGAAACATCGGGAAGTTGTTAGGATTAAACACAATTAAGAATGTAATTATTTTTATTTTATTCTGTTGACTCTGCCCCCTACCCCCACCCCAGAGCTCATCCATTGGATCATACAACTTAACAGATATATTGGCTAGGCTGCCAGGGGTGAACAAGGCAGCCAGCTCTCTAAGAGCTCAGGGTCCCCTGGGGCATGAGCAGATCAACAGTGATCATGTGATATTCGGGAACAAAGAGGAGGAGCAGCAGGAGGTGTGGAAAAAACATTCCCAGAGGACATAGAGCTCAGCTGAGCTGGAGGCCAGCACTTGCAGGGTGTACAGGAGCAATCTTCCCAAGCAACCCTATCTCACTGAGAAACTGAATTAGGAAGATCATAAACTCTCACACTCAGGAACTGCACAGTTCTTAGGTCAAAAAAAGGTGTGTGTGGAGGAAAAGAGGTGAATATGTTCCAACTGTAAAACTACAAATTCCCTACTCTCAAAAAGATGTGCTTTAAAAAAACAAATTTAAAGATTTTATTTATTATTTTCAGAGAGAGGCAGGGAGAGAGGGAGGGAGACATCCATGTATAGTTGCCTTTCACCTGCCTCCAGCTACAGACTTGGCTGGAGACCTGGCTTGCAGCCTGGTTATGTGTCCTGGCTGGGAACTGAACCAGTGACCTTTGGGTTCGCAGGCCGGTGCCAATCGACTGTGCCACCAGCAAGGGCCAGGATTTGTTTCTTGAACAAGTGGTCTGTCTTTTATTTTCATCATCAAAGAAAGAAATACACCCAGTTTACATGACTGTCAGCTGGCCCAAAGCTGTGCTGTAGAAGTAAAGATATTATAATTCTAAACTAAAATGTGGAGTTGATAGCTGAATTAGAAATTCCATTTGTTTTCTCAAACAAAATTCAACAAAGAGTACTAAACTAAAGAGAAGAATGTTCTGACATGGAAAGATACGATTATTTGTGGTAAAGTTCAATATGAATTATGTCAAACCTAAGAGAAAAATATCTAAAGATTCAAGAACATGCTTATCCTTATTGGACAGTTAGCACATGCCAGGCAGTTTCAAATACTCTATACATGCAGCTCGTTTCATCTTAGCCCTTCGCCTTCATTTTTAGGTGAGGAACCTGGGGCCCAGAGGGGTTAAGTAAGTCACAGGCTGTAAGCGGTGAGCTTCGGATTTGAAACAGGCCAGTTCCAGAGGGTGCCCACGCCACCATGACACATTCCTGAGAGAACAGCCAGTGAAGTGCGCCGTGTTCGTTCCATGAAATGGTATGCAGATATTTTCAATTCTATTTTAAAAGAACATTTAATGCTGAGAAAATGCTGGTAAGGTAGTGTTATGTAAAGGAACAAGTGTATATACATAATAGCTTAATCGGTGTGCCTATATATACCCACATATTTGCACATGAACATGCCCGAGTGTGTGCGCACACGCACATACACATTTCTGGCACGTATGAGAAAGTAACCCATTATTATGCCAAGCAGCGGTTATTACCTAGGTGAAGGAATTCCTCTGTTCTCTTTCCCCAAAAGTTCCACCGTGAACTTTTGATATGTATTTTTCACCTATCAAAAACTCCGTATTTTTAAATCGTGGTTTTACACGTATCTGCCGTTGCCCACGAGAGCCCCTGGACGTACCAAGAGCAAGAGGGCGAGTGAGATCCCACACGCCCTCGCCTTGGTCTCCAAGAAGGAGAAAGAGCTGCGGAGCCGGCCTCGCCATCCTCGGGACCCCGGCACCACCCTCCCCGGGGCTTGCCTACTTTGCGTTTAACCAGTCCCGGGGTTCACAGGAGTTGCGGTGCAGAGCCCGGCTCTGCCCCACGGGACGGCGTCCGTGCGGTCTCCACTGCAAGAAGCGGGTGCTGGCGACGGCGTGGGAGCGTCCCCGAGTCAGCCCCGACCGCTGCCTGGTGGTGAGGACCGCAGGCGGCAGCTGCCCGAAACGCGGGGTCTGAGAGGCGCCGCCGCCCGGGGACCCCACGCCCGCCCCACGCGCCCTTGAGCACGACCCTTCGGGTAGCGAGTCCTCCCGCGCCGCCCGCCCACCCTCCGGCTCACCTGCAAGGACATGGTAGCGGTACCCCCGGCTGCAGCACTCTAGACGCTGGCTCCGCACAGCCCAGGTCCTGCGGCTCTTTAAAGCGCTGCGCGCCCCTCCCGCTGGCTCCCAGTGGCCATCGGTCTATGGCTGGGCGGTGAACGGCTCCGCCCTGCGGAGACGCTTTCCTGGGTCCGCCACGCCCAGTACAAACACCATCCACTCCTGGCTGGGTCCACAGATCAGTGGTACCCAGCTCTCTCAGGATAAACTCCAAACTCTGTTTGGCATCAGAGGTGGCTCTAATGCTGATGAAGCCCCATGTAAAAGTCACCTGTGCGCTTCTACCTGGAAGAACCAGTCAGGTTCTGAAATGTTACCAAGCTGCCACCCAGGGACACCAAAGCCCCTCCCCACAACACGGAACACCCCTCGCATCCCAGCAGAGCTTTGTGGGCCTAGCGCACCCACAGTCAAGGGGTTTCTGCAGTCTTGCTCAAGATGGGGGCGCAGTGGCCGCCCCTCCCTGGAAGCTCTTGGCAGCTTCCTAAAAGTTAAGCTGTGGTGGTTTTGCAAGCAGGAACAGTGCAGACATCACTTAAATGGAACACTGTTGAGAGATGGCTATGACCCTTTGGACCACCCCACCCTCCAGGCGGTAGGGCCGGGATAGCAGTGTTTGCTTAGGACCACCCTGCCTGAGCTATAAAGCAACCTGAGATACTGCTACTTGTGCTAGACTTGGAGATTCCCAGTGAAGCCAAGCTGTGAATCTAAATTGGCTGCTGCTAGTGCTGGTCCTGTGGCTCACTGAGGCCAGCTGTTGCTTTTCCTTTCTTTCTTTCTTTTTTATTTTTAAAAATATGTTATGTATTATTTTTTACAGAGAGGGGAAAGGAGAGAGGCAGAGAGGGAGAGAAACATCAATGTATGGTTGCCTTTCACCTGCCTCCAGCTATGGACCTGGCTGGAGACCTAGCTTGCAACCTGGTTATGTGCCCTGGCGGGGAATTGAACCATCGGCCTTTGAGTTGGTAGGCTGGCGCCTTATCCACTGTGCCACCTGCTAGGAGCCAGCTGTTGCTTTTCACTTTGTGAAACATAAGTCAGACCAACCACTCAAATGGAAAATTAGCTGGGGTGGGCCATAAGTTGGGTGGAGCAGAGTTTCTGGGGATCTCCCAGATGGGTGAAACAGTGTCAGCAAGGTTAGTGGAGTCTCAGCTATGGCACCAGCCTGCCAGCTCTATGAGGGAAGGGAACCTAGGCTGCAGGTTTGGTCCCCAGCTGGGGCACGTTGGAGAGGCACTGATGGATGTTTCTCTCTCACATTGAGTTTACCCCCTCTCTCCCTTTATTCTTCTCTCTCTAAAATCAGTAAGCATGTCCTCAGATGAGGATAAAAAAGTTATATATGAAGCAAACTGCATTTTTCAAAGACTTTTTTAAAAACAGAGATTAAAATTTTCTGCCCATTTTATATTCCTTTCTGCTTTGTGACATTTTCTGTGATGAGTTTAATATTATTTTACTTCTCACTAATTTAGTTTTTTCCATAAATCTGAGTGGTTTCAAATGCTAGATTACTACATTATGTTTAGCCATTTCTGATACATGGTTTTGTGTGATCATTGAATTTACTTATGCTCCACTTATTCTAAACATCTGTCAGTGATGAAGTTTCCCAAAATGCGAGGGTGGTAATCAGTGGCAGTGAAGACTCCTACTTGTGTTGTTCATAAGAAATGAATCTATTAGTGCTACCAGATTCATCAAAAACAGGTCTGTAGGCAGAAAATTAAAACCAGAGCCTTAATACTTTCTGACTAAGCACTAAAATCAAGTCACTTTTATAAAAGGAAAGTTATAAGGTTAGTGATGTCACAACATTGATTTAGTGATTACAATACTTGTGATTATGTTCTATCAGAATTCAGAAGGAAACCGACCAGACACTGGGGAAGCGCAGGAGTACGATCCTTTACTCACTCGCGGTCCCAGAGGAGAAGCTGCTCTCCAAATTCTGGGCCCCGAGCTAAGGCAAAAAGTAACTTTTATAGTTGAAGTTTCACTCCCTGGCCTTGCAAGGTTACAGAAGCAGACATAGAAATTAAAGCTAGTTTTTCAGCACCTTTCTTATCTCTCAAGCTGGCTACAGCCGGCTCCCCTCCAGGAGCCCAAGGCCATTACACTCAAGCTGCCTGCTGCCCAAGAGCCAAGGCCGTTAACCCTTAACATCCCCCTTACAGGCTGTCAAGCGGGGGCTTAGCCAGGGCCATTAAGGGGGTCTTCCTTACATCCCCCTTACATTTGTATTACAACTTTAGATAAGTACATGCTTTCCTACAACATTCTAATAACAACTATCATAATTATCCACAAATAGCTGTAAGCGTAGCCTAGACATGAAAGGTCCTATTTCTTATCAGTTTAAAGTTAGGATGTTCTAAGAGAATTCCTTGCAACAAAATGAGAGCAGGACCATTTTATTGTCAACAAGTTTTAGAAAAGGGATATATCTGACAGGAGGCACTTTTACCTTAATTTGGTTTAATATTTGTATTTTTAGAGTATTCAAAGTAAGAATTCATGAAGATTCATAAATATCTTGTGTTTATATCTGACCTAACAAGATATAACAGCTAGTCCATGGCCTTAGCCTCTCAAAGCACTGCAGGCATCAATCTCTCCTTTGTTTTAATGCTCCTCACTAAGCTTGTGCCATTTTTAGCCTTTAGTGTCAATGATAAGATGTAGCTGGGCTGAACGAAAGTACATAGGGCTTATCATTTTGCCTCCACTCTCCTCTTTTGGTTATAGCATTACATGTGCTTCTTATATTAATGTCCAGTTAATCTATTCTGCAACTGAGTTGCAGCAAACAAAATGTCTTCCTACTGGGAATGTCTCCGGTGCCCCACCTAGAAGCCTGTTTTTTGTTTGTTCGTTTGTTTTGTTGTTCTTTGTGAAAACCGTACTTCTGTTTAGTTATGGAGCCAAAGGACGCTCAGGGAAGGTGGGTCCATCTTCAGGAAATGGACCGTAATTGGCCTAAGCCAATCCTGCTTGACTCAGTCACTTCTGCCAGTGGCTGGGGTGGGCACATGACCAATTCTGTCCAATAAGCCAAAAGGAAGTATGCTGGGGCTTCCTAGCGTTTTTTGTTTTTTTTTTTCTTTTTTCTTTTTCCCCTGATATAAAGAAACACAGGAGGTAAAATTGTAGAATGAGATGATTAGAGCTGTGACAGCTAAACTGGGACCTGGAGAGGACACGCTGGAATGCGTGAGAGCGAACGCCAATATTCTGAGAATGGCAAACGGGAAACAGAGAAAGCCCTTAGGACTCCGATGAAATTCTGTGTAGCCAAAGGAGCCAATTCTGGAAAACCTCCAGACTTCTGTGACAGACAATAACCTCTATTGAATTACCACTCTCAAAGTAGGACTCTTTGTTACCTGAGGACTGGAAGCATCATCTTCCTTAAAAGTGGATGAAAACACATGCACCTTAACCCTATATTTAATACAGATGGCACGTGTGTGTATGAAGCAGCACATTCTTTGCTATGAAGGATTCTTCACGTTCCTTTAAGGCAAGTAGGATATTAAGGCAAGAAGGTCCAGGGCTACTGAACTAACTACGCCAAGTTCCTCTTTGCCAGGTTTACAGAGAGCTACTGCTCTGCCTGGAATGCCCTTCCCTCGCCTTCTTAATTGGCCAGTTCCTCTTTCAAGACTAGGCCGAGTGGCACCTCCTCCAGAAGCCTTTAGGATAAGAAATAGCTTTATTTGGTCCTTGAGCTGGCAGCCATCTCTCCTCTGCTTCAATTCTCCTTTCCTGCAAAGGGCTCCTGATGCACTGGGCCACCTTGCTGTGTCAACAGGCCTCACACTCCTGCTGGGGGCCCTCACATCGGATCAGGTCATTCCCAGACCTTGACCTTGGATTGGATCTTTCTTCCCTGGCTTTCTGTCCTCCTCCAGGCTTGGCTCTAAGGTCACCTATCAGGCAAGGCTATTGTCACCCCCACACAAACACTTTCTTCCTCCGTTCCCTGCTTTGTTTTGTCCACAGCACTGTGCATCCTCTGACATAGCATACCTCTTACTTTTTTGTTGTTTATTGTCTGTATCCTCCATAGAACTCTGTTTGGTTCACTGCTTTATCCTCCATCCTTAGGAAGGGAGGGAGGGAGGATAGAAGGGAAGTAGGGTGAGAGGAAAGAAAGAAAAACAGTTTCTTCATTTTTTTACACATCTAGTATCTAGCACGTTGCCTGATATATAAATGCTGTTGAACAAAGTATAATGTTATTTATATTTTTTCACTTAATACGTACACAGACATATGTACACATTTCTATTTTAAAAGTGCTTCTCAATAACTTGTTCTCATATTGCTTCAGATATTTAATTTACATAAATATCTATATATACCTTATTTTTAAAATTATAGGGTCTGTATATAAATATTTTGAACAGTTACTTGCAGCCAATTTTATATCATGGTGACACTTTATTTTCAAAATTGATGCTGGCTCTTTAGGACTTAATGGAAAATCAGAAGTCTAGCATCACATCACATTAGACCTTTTCCCTTAAGAAAAGTTCATTAAAGAAATAATCTCAGCCCTGGCTAGTGTGGCTCAGTGGACTGAGTGCCAGTCTGCAAACTGGAAGGTCGCCAGTTCGATTCCTAGTCAGGGTATGTGCCTGGATTGTGGGCCAAGTCTCACAGGCCTGGTTGGGGGGGTGTGAGTGGCAACTGCGCACTGATGTTTCTCTCCTTCTCTTCCCCTCGCTCTAAAAATAAATCAATCGATAAATGCAACCTTAAAAATTTTTTCAGACTAGCTTTGTTACCATATGGTTTAAGGTCCTCAGAATGCTCTTTTTGCCATGGGCCTGCTCTGCCAAGGACCACCTTTCACATCTCCCTCCACCCAGTCATGTTTGCAGGGCTTGACTGCAGACTCACAGGAGCCTTGCTGGAATTCCCTGCGATTCCTCCTTGTCTTGTGGGAGACTTCCACAAAGGTGAAATTTCTCCTTCATTTCCCTAGTTTCACTTGAGACCAGCGCTCTTCATGCTGCCCTCCCTTCTCTCATCCCCCCAGCCCCTCACCGCCTAGGGTACCATTGCTGGCAGCTGTGTCTCTGAAACTACTCAGCTGAGGTTTAAAGTTGGTCCGTCAATGCAGCATGACCCACCCCTCATAAACCCGTGGTTATTTGGTCTCTACAACTAGCAACATCATGCTGATCTTGTTTTTGGTGTCTTGTAAGTACAGTAGATGGTCTGAATCCAGTTAGGTTTCCTCTTGACTGGCCCTACTGCCCCATACATTGTTGTTTAGGGATAACTTAACTGCTTGAAATGGCCGACATTTATATTGGCTCTTTGCAGTAGCAGATGAAATGTGTCCCGAAGGTATCGAGCCAATGTTAATATAATTAAGAGCTTCGGAACAGACTTTGTGTATAGCTCTACTTAGCAGGGTTTCCAATAGACTTGAAGGCTGCACTTGGATTTTGTAGCTCATTGTTAGTATACTCTTAGTAACTGGCTTAAAATAGCTGATTATGGTTCATATAACCGTTGTTGTTATATAAGAACAATCACACTGTGCTGGTTAATTTAATGAGGCAACTTGACTGATGGTGGGGTACCCCCATTCAACATTAGTTCAGAGCATATAGGATGAGACTCGCAGCTGAACTGAGACTAGTGAGAGAGTAGACTGCCCTCCCCGGTGTGGGTGGGCTTCATCCAATGTGTTGAGGGCTTGCATACAACAAAGGCAGCAGACGGGAGAACCAACCACTTTTGTTCCTGCCTCACTGTTTGAGCTGGGACACGTCATTTCATCTTTTCTGGCCCTAGAACTGTGGTTGGCACAACTGTGGTTGTGATTCTCGGGCCTTCAGGTTTAGACTGGACCAGACCACCAGCTTTCCTGACTCTCCAGCTTGCTGACAGCACACGGTGTAGGACTTATCCACCAGGATCCCATGAGCCAATCACCCAAATAAATCACTTTTATATGAGGTACATACTTATCTCCCACTGGTTCTGCTTACCTGGAGAACTCTGACTACTATATACACACAGAGCAAAGATCAGAATACCAGAAAGAGAACGAAGAATCTGGCAGTCAATTCTCTCTTATTCCTCTATTGATAAACTTTCTTGTTGGGGGGATTGCTGGAGGGGAGGGAGGTACCGGGCAGAGAGGAGCAAAGGGGGGAAAATTGGGACAATTATAATAGCATAATCGATAAAATACAACTTAAAAAAAAGACAGAAAAAAATCTTTCTTGTTGTGACTTCCATTTAGTTCATCAAAGGACTGTGGCAAATGACATAACTTATCACTCTTACATCATGTCAAGCATCTAAATCTAATATCAGTCAAATTCTAGAATTAATATAAGAAAGGTTTGTTATTCAAAAACCAAATGGAAGTTTTACATGGTAAAATCGTTAGGTAGCAGCAAGGAATGAGCGACCAGAAGCAAAAGGAAAACATGTCTCACTGATTGACCAAGCAGTCCTAAGCTTGATAACATTGCTGGGTGCCCTGAACATTACAAGCAAAATAGCACAAGAGGAGGGGAGAGTCCTTGACACTGTGCTGAGGAAACGAACTTCTGTAAGCTTCTGTAACAATCTCACTAAGATTGCTAGGCGTTCTGAATGTCACAAGTAGGAATCCTACAGGCAAGAGGAACAGTCCTTGAGAGTCTATGCTGGGAAAGGAAGCTCCTGTAACCCTTTCACTAACTAAAACAAAGAGCCTTTTCTAACTGAGAAAGTAAGCCTTACAAAGGCTTTCTTTGTAGCTGTACATTATTCCTAAGGAGGAGGAGGAGGAGGGGGAACCTAGAAGCCAGCTAAGAAATAAAATCCCTGAAACCCAGTAGTTGGAGTAGCTAAATACCCACTGGTAGCCTCGGCTCATGTGTATAGAACAAATTCACTAACAAACTTACTAACAACTTTATTTCTCTACATGTGGGGCATTAAGATAAGCTGGGTGCCTGCTTGCAGCTTTGTGCTCATGTGTGTTTCATAAATCAACTTGTTACCTCACTTCCATTATAGGTGTTGTCTCCCTTGTCATCTCTTGAGGAGAGACAAGAACCGAGGCAGGGAAAGAAGGCCTCCTGACTTGACTCTCTCTCTCCATCCATAACAAAATAACTGTAACAGCTGCCATTGAAAAGTAAAACTAGTCATTCTGTATAGGATACCAAATACATAAGGGGGTGATAATCTGAAGACTATGGAAAACATGGAAAATATTACATATGAAACAAAATCAGAACACAAAATTTTACCTATATTATTATAATTTTAACAATGTAAAAGTGAAACAAATTAGAAGGTAAAAGTGAAAGAAAATGGTTTGAGGTAATTGAGTCATGGGAGTATTTCTTTTTACATTTTTGTTATGTTTGTGTCATACAAATAGAAAAATGTAGTTATTAAATTTAACAAAATTCTTGTGGAAGTTACATGATTAGTCTAAACTTGAAGCACTAAGATAGAGGTTAGAGTTCATTTTTATTAGCTTAATTCTTTTTTTCTTAAAGATTTTATTTATTATTTTTAGTGAGAGGGGAAGGGGGAGAGGCAGAGAGGGAGAGAAACATCAATGTATGGTTGCCTTTCACCTGCCTCCAGCCACGGACCTGGCTGGAGACCTGACTTGCAACCTGGTTATGTGCCCTGGCTGGGAATTGAACCAGCAACCTTTTGGTTTGCAGGCTGGCACTTTAGCCACTGTGACACCAGCCAGGGCCTATTATCAGCTTAATTCTTAACTCATGTTGTCACTAGTCATCATGGTTATCATAATCAAGCGCTTTTTATGCACCAGGGGTTCTGCTAAGCATCTAACATAGAGAGGCTCTTCTAATGCTCACAATAGGTACCATTTGTATCATTTCACAGAGGCTTAATTACCTTGCTTTATGGTCACAGCTTAGTTAGTAATGAGGTCAGGGTTTCAACCTAGCCAGCCTGGCTCCAGAGCTGCGGAAGATAATAGGAAACTGAGGTGACTCTATAACTCTAAAACCTTTTCATGGTACACAGAGACTAATTACTAAAATTCAGTGGTTCACCAAAAGTGTATTTTTTGCCAACCTGACAATATTTTGATTCATTCACACTGGACAGCTATTGTGTTGACTAAGGGAAAAAAGGGCAATGCCCATGACTACAGTCAGGCATTGAATATTTTAAACATTCTTGCTGGAGTTGAAAATGGCTGCCCCAGCCTTTCAATTAGACATTGTGTCTCTGTTTTATTAGAGCTTCAAACTAGAGATCTAAGACTACTTTAGAAGTGCACGTTAACGGTTCATCACTATGTACGAAGATTCATGTTATGAGACAGAGCCAGTTGTTACAAACCGTGGGAACTTAGGTCTTTTTCATCTCATTGTGACTTGAAAGCTCATCTTTAATCATCTTACATTAACCTTCACAAAAGAGCAACCCAGCTCTTTGTTTTGCTTAATTTACGGCCAGTTAGGTACATGTAGGTGATGAAAATGGGAAAATATAGAAAACTAGACCAAAATAAGTGGGGGCTCAAGATTGCCTACATTATTGCCTGTAGGCTCGTTTTTCCTCAAACCATTCCTCATCCCCCGTTTATCTTGACTTGCTTAGTTCTGGGGACTCCCTCAGGGATTCAACGGAGGGGCTAGGGTTTTGTTTCCCTTAGGCAAGCCCATTTAGA
Organism: Noctilio leporinus; assembly: GCA_004026585.1. Classification (NCBI taxonomy): domain Eukaryota; kingdom Metazoa; phylum Chordata; class Mammalia; order Chiroptera; family Noctilionidae; genus Noctilio; species Noctilio leporinus. The sequence continues at coordinate 135,991 of PVIW01004297.1, forward strand.
AAAGCAAGAATGGGGGCAGGGGTACAAGGGCTACCGGGTAGAAAGTTAGACATTGAGTCAACAGGGACAAGATGGCCGTCGAGTTAGCGTGCGGCCGGTTACCATGGTAGCCGGGAGCTCTCGCGAGACAGACACTGCGCCTGCGTACTGCTGCTATAGAGCCCTGACCGGCGTTCCCCGCCCCTTTACCTGCGCGCTCCCGACTAGAGGTTGCCGTAGGTGGGTCGTGAGTCAGTAGCTCCCGGCCATCCGCGAAGCAGCGGGTCGAGTTTTTCTCTCGTGAGTGAACTAACGCTGGAAGATGAAACGTGAAGTTCTGCGAGCATTTGGGAGGCGAGGCCGGGGAGGGCGAGGGTTGTGCGCCCGTCCCTGGCCGCGCGCGGGAGCGGCGTTCGGGGCCGGCGCTGGGGGCTGTAGTGGGCGCCGGGGGCCGCGTGGCGGGGCGGAGGGGCCGGAGGGCCGGCCCGGGTGCAGTTCTGGCTGGGGAGTCGCCGGTGCCGAGGCCGGCGGGTAGGCAGGGCCTTTGCGGCCTGGCGCAGGGGGCTCGCGCCCAGCCCCTACCGGGAGTGGAGCGGCTTTGGGTGAGAGAAATACTTAGGTAAAGCCCCCCCCCCCCCCCGGCGCTTCAGCACTCCAGCGCCCGGAATTGGGGCGGGACACCGACGGAGCGACACCCCTGCGCCGAGCAGCCCGGTGCTGTGCGTCCGCGGACGGCCGCGGCGCCCAGAGGGAGGGTGACGCCGGCTCCGGTCTGCAGGCGCCGGGAACTGCCACTGCTCCCTCCGCCGCTGCGCCGGGAACCCCGGAGGCGCCCCCGAGTCGCTGCCCGGCGAGCCTGCGTCCCGTAGGTTTTACTCGGCGGCTGTTGCAACCAGCGTGTGTTCGGGACCATCCACCCCCCACCGTCCCTTAGCAGGACTTCTTTGGAGTCTCAGCTGCGCCTCCTCCTGGCAGGTGAGCTTCATACTCAAACCACGAAGGTCTTTCTGCTCGTCTCCTGCCTGTGCGCGCCCTCGCTTCCCGCGGTAACGCCTTCCGAGACCCTCGTGTTCCCGCCCCGCCCCTCCCTTCCCCTCCCTTCCCCTCCCCTCCCTTCCCCTCCCCGCCCCGCCCT